>JAAGAY010148595.1:35772-85123 GCA_011801015.1 Ardeotis arabs | reverse complement strand
AAGGCATCTTTTTAATTTGTGTTCCTTTTTGATCCATAATTTTTGCCCCTCCCCCTTGCCTTTATTTCTCAGTGTCAGTGCCCATAGTGACCTCCCACGGGCAGCAACAGGATTCCGACACCACTCCAGGGTTTTACTACAGCAGAGCTCTGCCAAAAACCTATGGAATGAACTCCATCCAGAGGCTACACTGATCACCGCTAAGCCATTTGGTTGATATCTGTAATATAAACCCTTAATCATTTTGTTTTTGCAAAGCAATCTGAAGAGGATGTGAGCCAGTTTGATTCAAAGTTTACACGTCAGACACCTGTTGATAGCCCAGATGACTCTACTCTCAGTGAAAGTGCCAACCAGGTCTTTCTGGTAAGTGAGCCAGGAGCAAGTGGGTAACTCTGGAGAGGTGCGTTGTGTTACTTGGAAGCAGTAGGGCATTTCAGGCAAATTAATTCTATTGAATATTAACACCTGATACTTGAAGCAAACTGTCATTTTTTTTTTTTATACACACATTCTGCAACAAGTTTGAAATGTTTAAGGGCTTTGAAATACTTAGTTTGATTATTGCTGACTTTTCTTTCTATAGATAAAACAGCCAACAAATGTTGCTTACTTGGTGAAATGTCAGCATTCTAATTCATAGTTGCATTATGAACCCTGGACATGTGATTGCTTTCATAGCCATGCAGAGAGAACAATGTCTGTTCTGTACATCAAAATTAATTAAATTGAGCATGCCTGTGGGAATCTGTGATCTGAGTAGAGATACCTGAGGTGTGCAGGCACCCAGGTGAAGAACTCCCTGAAGTCCTGCTCTTTGCTTCAGAAAGTCAGTAGTAGTTCATATTCCTACGTTTACTCTCCTTTTTATAATTTTCATTTACTATTTCATGCCAATCATAACTGCACATGTGCTCAAAAATGTAAATCTTGCCTATCAGTTACACTGCATTCATTCCTGTTTTGCAGGGTTTTACGTATGTGGCTCCATCTGTACTTGAAAGCGTAAAAGAGAAATTTTCTTTTGAACCAAAAATTCGATCGCCTCGCAGATTCATAGGCAGCCCTAGGACACCAGTCAGGTATCTCTTTTCTGTTTTTTCCCCTTGTTTTGTAATACGCTTTTTGGCAAGTAGCTGCAATGGATCTGCACTAGAAATAAAAGATGCAGCCTTTCTTCTCAGTAAGCCCATCACTTCCATTAAAAGTGCAGCATCAATCCTGTGTTACAAACCACGTTATTAGAGACAAATCTGTGGTGTTGGCAGGACAAGAAGTACTAATTTGCCTGCTATTCAATGCAGATAGAGCCTCACAGTCTGGTAACTTGAGTACACCATTCCTCTAGAAATGTTTCAGAGCATCCTAAGTACTTAAGTGCTGTTAAATGATCATGTTAGTACAGAAAACTCCTTCTGCAATCGTCTAGAAATACATCCTGACTTCTCAAATGAGAGAACTTTACTTTTCAAGAAACCGTGGTAGAAGCTAGACACGGAAACTCTCAAACTTCTGGAAGCAGAAGGAGGAACTGTAAATGCTTCTCAATAGGCATTTGAGTTAAGCTTCCTGCAGAGTAAAGGACATACCTTGGTGCTGTGTATATCTTCATCTCTGATTTTTTTTTATTTATTTCTTGTTTTAAAGCCCTGTAAAGTTTTCCCCTGGGGAATTCTGGGGAAGAGGTGCTTCTGCCAGCGCATCAAATACTCAGACACCTGTGGAATATCCAATGGAGACAAGTGGAATAGAACAAATGGATGTAACAGTCTGTGGAGAGGCCTCAGCACCACTTCCGATCCGGCAACCAAACTCTGGGCCATATAAAAAACAAGCTTTTCCCATGATTTCCAAACGACCAGAGCACTTGCGCATGAATCTATGACAACACCATTTTTTTAAGCCTTTGAAGGTGGAAAACAAAGAACGGACATAAGCCCCCTTGAAGCTTATATGAGGGCTTGTATGGTTTACTTTTAAAAAGTGACAGTATCAAAGAGTCAGTCATTGCACAGAGTGACTTGGAAAGCAAAGAAAAATGGATTTTTTTTTTCTGTCAATCAATGGTGCATAAAAAACTTTAGAAAATGGTATTGCAGAACTCTAGGCACATCATCTAACTGATTCGCAGTGACATCTTCTCACCTTATCGAGGATTTTTCAGCTTGAAAGCTTGAAACTGACAGTATTAAGGGTCAGGATGTTGCTTCAGAATCACTGGTCTAGTCGTGAATGTGTCGAGGAGGGTTAGCCCTTTCACTAGGCAAAGTATGAAATGCCTATATGCTTGCATCTGAGGAATAATTAGCATGCAAGCTTGGTTAAGCTGTTTCCTACAATGGGGTGGAATCAAAGATGAAAGATAAAATTAATTGGTATTTCACGTTCAAAACATAATGAGTTTTTATATATATATAAAAAATATATATTTTTCAAATAGATTTTTTGATTGAGCTCATTATGGAAAGTATCCCAAAATTAAAAATGCAAAATAATTGGTTGCTGTGAAGAAAGCAAAGGCTCTAGTTCTGATTCTTCTCCTCATGAAACAACAAGTCAATAAGCGAATCACTCAATTACCAGCTTGGCAATGTGGGGTGGGAGAGAACTGTTTCACTTGCTTACCCAGCTGAAATACCTGTTCCTGCAAAGACAAATGGATCTAATCAAATGGCAATGCTGCTATGTTCTAGGCTTAACTGGAAGCCATGGGCTCACATACGTGTCCTGCTTATTTCATTCTTGTCCTCAGCAGACATTTCACTGGGAAACATCACTTTTGTGTACGCTAGTCACTTAGACGGAGACAACTGCATACGTTCAGATTCTTACCCATATAAAAGATCAGAAAAAAAGTGCATCGGAATACAAGGTCAGTAGAAACGTATAGAAATACCACAGGAAACAGATACAAATTCTACATAGCATAAGGAAGTAAACCTTTTTGTAACCAGTGGGTAAGAATTTGAGGACTTTTTCTTTTTTAAATTTTGCTTATGGGAGTTCCCTGCCATTATACCCATGATACATTTCTAAATTTCTCAACATTTTTTTCTATGCTGGGGCAATAAATTTGCTGATTGTATGAGAAAAGTGTTAAATGGCCTTTCAGTGAACGTCTTCCACAGTGGGTCAGAACTTTAGCAACTTAATTTAGGAAACATGTTCTAAGACACTATTTATGTTTTTGAAATTGTCACAATCTGTACAAATGACTTACAGGTACAAAGAATAAAATAAAGGTAACTTTACCTTACTTAAATACTTCCTGCCTTAAAGAAAGCATTTCCATGAACATAGCTGGTGAAAGGGTTAATATCTGCAGAGCTTTACACTAGTTAGAGTGTGTATGGTGTGTGCGTGTGTGTGTATATGATCATGCAACTGCATACAAGTCCTGTCACTTTTTGCCTGCCACACGTTGCATTATCTTTAGTCAAACTGTGCAAAGTCTACTTCTAGTGTTTCACAACAGTAGGGATTTTTTTATAGATTCTGCTTACTCTGTGTATACTGAATCTTTTTGAGCCATAGGATCCAAGCCATAAAACTCTCTAAGCATGTTAAATCCAATCAGAGTGCTGTTATCTAAAATTTGCAAGTCAGAAGGATTCAGCGATATCTTGTTGATACTAACAACAAACCAACAAAAAATATAGTTACGATTGAGCAAAATTAGTATTTTTTTTTTCTTCCTGATAAGCCTTTTGTTGGAAAATTTCATTTTTTTTAGTTTTATAAGGAAAATCAAGTTACCTTATAGTGACACAAATCGTATGAGAAGATTGCCTTTTTTCACTTGGTAATAGGGCCACTGACGTGTTGTGAAATGGAAATCAAAGTGCTCATGTGTGTTTGTATTATGCATATTTGCAAATACGCAACACTTCAAGCAGTGCCTCTCTGTGCCACTGTTAACATAGGTTACCTAACGTGTTTACTGCGTGTAAAGGAACTTAGTTTAAAAAAAAATAATAACTTTTTGAGGCAGATCTCTCTTGGTCCTAGTTACAGCTGACGGTTGTTTTTGGTTGGCTGGATATAGTTGTCCAGTAGAATTGGTTTAATATGGCTGGCAAGAATGGCAAGAGTTGTTTGTCTGAGGTCACTGATTAATTACAGATACAATTCATCGGTTTAAAAATTAAATTTCATGTACTGTCAATGTTTCATCCCATAGACTTTAAGTTTAATTCCCTACCATAACTGTGAAACTTTTGGAGTGTGACTCAGACAGCAAGCACACACTATGCAATATGGTTTATCCTGTATTTATTTGTAAAAATATCAGACATAGATCCTCTATATATATATAATAGTGTCAAAATTACTAGTCATGAACTGAGGGGAGTGGAGTTCTAGCTCCTGTCTGGCTATTTCAGATAAGTGCAGAATGCATTGAATATTGGAGAGCTTAACAAGTGCTTTCTTTTGTTCATTTAAAAATGTCTTAAATTTTTCATTAGAGTATAGAATCTTATTTTTTTTATTTTGTACAAGCTGCGCTTTTTTAATTATAATCACTGAAAAATTCACTATAATTTGATTTTATAGGATTTTTGTAGCATTACAAAAATATAGTAAAACTGAGGTTAATACCTGTTGTGGCTAACCATATAAAAGTATTAAATCTTAAACTTGAACAAAAGTCATATTTTTTTTTACTAGATGTTAAATAGGGGACTATTTTGTTCTGCAGGTCATTATCACAAAAGGTTTATAGGTCAGCTGTGTTACCAGCAGTTTTTCTTTTCCCATTTGATGCAGAAACTATTCTGGTATAAGATACTCAGAATTTCATAATTTTTCTCTGTGGGAGTGATGCATACATTTGATGCCATTCGTGTACTAAATTGTAATTTTGGGAATGCTGGAAAAATTCCTACCAAGACTGTCTTAATTGTGCCATCCTGACATTTGAATGTCATCCTGGTATTAGCTCATAATAAAAGATAAAAATAAATGAGTCAATTGTTCTTTTGAATATTCCCCAACCTTTTTTTTTTTTTTTTGTCTTGCTATCTAAAAGCTGAACTGCTGGAGAAAATTTAATATTTGACTCCATTCTAACTATACAGTGGATGTTTACTTTGGGTCTGTTCTCTTTTTAATATTAACTCCCAACCTGCTCTCACTGTTAATCAAAAAATGCATCACACATTGAGGGAGAGTACTATTGTTCTTGGGACAGATGCTTGGGTTCTGGTTGGTTTTTCTGGAATTCTGTCTCTACAGCAGGACAGTTAATGTTACATTTTCCCAATTTAAAGGGAAATCCTTTACCTTAAGGGGTAAAGGAGGAGGAGATGTTATTAAGAACAAGGCAAATTACTTAAATATTCTTCCTGCAGATGCTTGATGATATACTGTATGCAGTTCAATATATGGACTTGTACAGATTGTTCTCTTCTAGATTAACTTGGCTTTGTAGCTGTCTTCAAGAAACAAACTTGAGCTGCCTTGGTAGAAATAAAGGTAATCCCCGTTCTGTTTTCCATCTTCCAGTTTACTGGAACTAAATATACTCAACCACTGAATAAGATGGATGTGAATAGCAATTAAATGCAAATTTAAACATATGCTAATCCAAGTGACCTATATTTTTGTTGGTTTTTAAGGAAGTAGGTAGGCCCTAAGTATAACTGTGGATCTAAATCACTATCTGTTATGACAGCTTTGAAGGGAAAGGGAGGGAGGAGGAACTCCACTGAGAACTGAAAGGACCTGACAGATGCTAGTTCTGATCGGTCGGTGTTAACAAGGGCTGGTACGTTCACCTAGGTTCTTGGGCTCTTAAAAAGTGGCTGTTGATTGCCATTTGTCACCCTCTTCTCTGTTCTGTCTCCCGCAGAGTCAGACATGTGCTGGGTGTCTGTGTGTGTGGAAAGCAGGGCAGCTGCCTTGGCCTGAGTGGGCTTGATAAGGAAGAGCTGCATCTTAATAGCATGATGCTGACGAGCGGATCAGAGAGGATGTCGTTCATGGATGTAAGTTACTCCCTTTTTTCCTCTGTAACTAAGATGAGAATGACTTGGTTCATTTATGAAATGTAAATCTAAACTGGCTGATCAAAATCTCTTTTTAGTTCTTTGTTTTTTAATAAACTGTGTTTGATAATATTACTGAGTCTGGATAATTTTCACTGGATCTTAAAGGAAAAAAAAAAAACATCAACAGAGAGAGAGAGAATAAAAGACAAATTGTTCCCTGGTCCTATCTGTGACCAATATCCGCTCTTATTCTAGTAAGGTGGTGTCACTGCTATGTGGTAGACAAAGACTAAAGGATCAGCAACGCTCCAGGGCTGACTTAAAGCACTGACCCCATGTTTTGTTGTGCTCCATAAAATGGTCTTAGTGAGCTGTGCAGGCCAGATGACGCTGTCAAGTTCTTGTGTTAATTTTTTTTCTTAACCACAAGTGCAATGCTTCTACATTAGTTTCATATTTTTTAGTATTAATGCTGGCCACGCATACAGTTCTTGATGCCTTAATTCCTCAATGTACAGTAGCTGTCTCAGATATTGAACTACTTGTTGAGGTGAATTTAATTTTTTTCTGTAGCAAAAGAATATTTAGTTCAGATTAATTTCTTTCAAATTTCCTTACATAATCTGAATGTAGATGTGTAAAGCAGCATGTTTCTTGATCTGTAGCTGTTCATCTTAAGTTTGCCAGTCCAAGCTATTGGTCCTGACAAACCACTTCAGCTTTGCATTGTCATGACCGTGCTTCTGCCAGATCGTGCGCGTAAGCGGGCACCGGCAGGAGGGTCGCTGCAGGCTTTTGCTCCCAGACAGCATCCACGCAACACCTAGGGTGTTGTCCCTTTGCACGGTGTGAAAGCACAGTGCCAGGGCCGTGTAACTTGTCTGATGGAACTGCACGCATCCTTCTCACTCTTCCTTGCTGCATAAGCAACAGGGCTGCTATTTCCTCTTCTTAGGGATAAGGCAGTAAGAACGTACACTTGTTTTTCAGATCTTTTCCCTTAGGCAGCAGGGTAGTGGCTCAGCTTTCAGGACAATTGTTTATATTAAGTTGCTGGTGCATCTCAGAATTGGTACCTTCCCAGTTAATATTGCAGGAATGGACTAGGTGATTTAGACCTATTGTTCTAAAAAGATTTTTGAAAGTCTGTCACAGAGTACTGGAATTTGATGAACGGCTACCTGTTACTGGTAGGCAATTAATTTAATCAATATTCAAGTATTAGGAAGTGCATTTCCTTGCTCTAACACCATGTCTGAGTCTAATTTAGCTCTTATTTTCTCTGAGAGGATTTTTAAATTAAAAAGTGATTAAGCTGTTGGTATTAGCATTTCAAGAAAAGCTAATCCCAAGATAAGTTATAATTTTTATGTTGCCCAGTATTTTAGAAAGGCTCGGTTATTACACCTGCCCTTCTAAACTATGTATTTGGCTTAATCATGCATTTTACTCACATAAGCAAAGCTTTTTTTAAAGGTGCCACTTACTGACCAAATTAAATATAGCACTCAAATTGTTTACACAGGACTCACACAATACCTGTATGAAGGAAAGAAAACTTTAAAACACTCTAGCTTAAGCTGTATGTTCATTATTAAGTTTGGGAAATATGATTGTGCAACAGAGTGAGCTGCCAAAATCTCTGTGGGCCCATCAGAGATCCCAAATCCAACCTTGAGCTCCCCCTGGTCTTTTTTGTTCCTTGACTGATTCGGTTCTTGTCCCTCTCTCAAGGGAAGTTCTGCTGCAGCAGCAGTCTGAGTATCAGCACAGATGAAATGTAAATAACGAACAGTTCTGATCTTGTACGAACTTCAAGTGCAAGCTAAGGCACAGCTAGATCTCTCTGAGGAAACAAAGAGCAGTTTGTTCTGACTACAGTGGAGGTACAGGCACAAGCCCATTACAGCGTGGCTCTGGCTGCGGCCAAGCTCTCGTTCTTCCCTGCCACCCTCAGGACTGCTCTAACACCATTCAGCTGTGCATTCTCCAAACTAAGTACCTCACCTGCTGGGAAAGGCTTCCATCAGAACCAGCCTCTTCCACTCCCCTAAGTTTCCAATTACAACTTAGCAGCTTTTGCCTGTTTTCTTTAAGCTGGAGTCTTTTCCCCCAGTTGCTCAGATACCATGGTGGAACAACCAGAGGGCACATTTACTCTGAACTGCAGTAAACTTCAAACAAAAATACAATTAGCAAATACACAGCATGCCGTAGCAAAACCCAGGCTGAACATAAAATTATACCTCTTAGAGACCTTCCATCTCACTAGATTTTTATTCAGAATACTAAATTCCACTAGTATGACACTTTCAGCTGTACCTTTAAGGGCACTCTCCCATCATGTCCTGCCAGCCCTATAAATCTGACTGTGTCAGCTGCAATTTTGGAGTACTCAGTCACTCTGCCTGGCTGTTTGAGTTGCTACATCATTCATCAAGTAAGTGTTTAACTTTTTAATTCTACTTTTTTCACTAATTTAGAAGTTTTCTAAAAGTATTCAGTTAAGACAAACTCAAGTTAATGGCAACTCAATTTAACTTTGCTGTACAGAATAATTTCAGTGGTTTTTTCAGTCTTATCTGAATAGCAAGGTGGAAAAAGGCAAGCAGGAAAAAAAGGTGAGATTGTACATAAGTTAGCTCTACAATTAGCATAAACGCTAGTCACAAATAAGTTGTAGTATTTGAAGGTTTTGTTTTTCAGAGATACTATTTTAACAGGAAAAGTATACCTAGCAGTGAGCTGTTGTTATGTGCTTTCATGTAAGTTCATACTGAAACAATAATGAACCTTGTTTCTTTATTCAACATGCACCAAACAAATAGATTTAAATGCATTTATTCTCTCTGATTTTTATGCATACTACAAATTGCAAATAGGATATAAAATAGATTCTCCCCTGTAAGAAAATCTGGTTCCTGTTACGACAAAAATATAGTAGTAAAGATTTCTTTTAAAAATACCAACTTTATAAAATGCTAAGTAAAAAACTAACATCAGTGGTTGGTTTAGGTATTAAGCCAAAGATCCGTTAGAAGTCTACAAGAACCTAAAGGGGAAACTCTCATTCTTGTGGCTTATCTCCAGGTACAGTGAGAAATAGTTGCTGTTACAGGTGCTTGATTAAGAAGTCCATTTCTCTGATCTATTGGGCTAGAATTAAAGGACTCTTACTGCCAAGTGTGACAAGTAGCTCTAATTCTCACTGTAGACCAGACTATAAAATTTGCTCATAATCTTAATAAAATTGGTAGGTCGACCTTTTGGGTTGAGTCATGTTAGAAGGATAAATGCAATTTAGTACAGTCTGGAACTCTACTTAAAGTTTTAAATAAAGTGTTGAATTAAGAAGCTGTTGCAAGAAGTAATGCAGTATTTTTCAAGGATTTGATTGTTTCCTACAAGAATCACAAGAGAAGCAATGCTGGATTTTCTGCATTCATTATGAAAACTTACTTTTCTATACTTAAGAAGGTCAACTTAACATTTTCTGCACTGTTTTAAATAACGGAACATTTCATAGAAGCATGATCTCTAAAATTTGGAAACTCTTTCCTTGTGCCACCTACAATTTAATCTGCAGTAAACTGAAAAATCTTAGCTTGAACAAACAAAGTGTAAAATAAGTTGTTTGACATGCTTTAGAAAATCTGTAGATGCATAGATGTAGCTCCATCCTTCCACTTGTTAACATGGTCTGAAATAATAGTTCTGCAGAGTGGACACGTTTTTTCTCTATTAAACCATAAAGAGATGCATTCTTCACAAAATGTGTGCTGTAATGAAAAAAATGAGAACTTAGAGCTTCTAAGCTCCTCCATTTATAAGATGGTATATTATTTGCATAGCCTGATTTCTAAAAATAATCAAAAGACATACACTCACTAATCTAACTATGTAGTTTTGTCTACCAGTTGTTTAAAATGTTCTTAAGCTTACAAAAAATAATTCTGATTATTGTATTACCTGACAGATAAGCAGAATAGGCTTCTGAAATTCAGCTTGGCAGATGGAACAAATATCATCTGATTCAGCACACTGTCTCTTGCTAGCTGTCACCCCATAGTGCTGTAAAACAAGATATTTGCAGCAGATATTAGGGTTTTTTTGGGAGGAAGCCAAAACAAAACAAAAAAATACCATGACAGAAGGGAACTGGGAATAAGGGCTGCTATGTCAGGCAAATTATTCAACCCCTAATCCAACAAAATGTTGTTAAATTTTTTAATAGTTGTCTTGGGGCCTAAAGCTTATAAGCTCCTCCTTACTGTGCTGTCTAGTTAGTATCTTGTCCTGATCACAGTTACTGGAAAAATCTGTATCAGTTTTATTCTAACAGTGACCTCTGAGCAAAACATTGTGTTGAGTTCCAATTTGATCAAGATAGCACTTAGAAAATGAGAAGTGCTTTATTATTCTTTTAGTTCAATGGCACTGTGCTCCAAAATCATCTATGCATTTGTACTGCAGGAAGAGCAGACTCTAAACAATACCTCTTACTACAGAGACAGATTATCTAGAAACTTACAGAAGTTACTTGCATGTCAATTATTTTAGTAAGCTTCAATTCTTACTCTGTTTCAGCATAAAGCTCTGCCTGCATCCAACCAATATTTATTCCAGTTAAAAAGTAGGAAGCAGGACAAAAAGGGTATGTTATTTCACATATGTTTATCTGAAGAGACATGTAGAATAGATTTTTTTGTTTGTTTGTTTTCTTTTATTTTTGTTGTTCAGATGACAACATAATCATGCAGTCAGGGAATTCAGACTGTGAAATGGGAGAACAAGTATACAGAGTTTACTTTAAAAATGCAGTTGTCTATTGCTAGAACAATACAAAGTAATATAAGAATGCAGTATTTTAAAAAAAAAAGTATTTTCATGTAAATTGGGTTTATTGTTTTGTCGTAAGAGAATTTGGTACTCACTGGTCGTGTACAAAATATCCGTAAGACCTGCCTGAAGTTTCTCAATTGTCCAAAAAAGCTCAAAAGCTGAAATGGGAAAGAAAACCTGAGTTATGCTTAATATTTTTCTCCGTGAACTAAAAAGCTTCTAAGCGTCTGTGCAGATTCCCATGCTAGAAGTCTCACTGCTAGTTTGATGATGGCAGGAACAGAAGCTAAGCTATAGTTCAGACTGACTCTGCTTTAGTTGCTTAATATGTAACCAAGCTAAGAATTTAGCCTGAAGGTTTTTTCCCAGTAGGTGTCTGTTCTTTAAAAGAAAAAGTGTTAAGGTTCTGAAATGAAGCACTGAAGTGCAAATATACCAGTATTATTATCATATATGAAGTAGTCTTTAGACTTGTAATTAAGATACCTTAGCATTATAAAGTATTTTTTGTGTTCAAAGCCAAACTCGTACTGAGTCTGGTTAATTTGGGGCAGCTTAGCTCTTTGGTGAAGGAGACAACCAGTATGAACACTTTTGTTTAAGTTGTTTAGCATTACACAGGATACTCTAGCAAAGAGAAATCTAGTTTCCTGGAAAATGCTGATTCTTTTAGCCATTAATTTTACCTTTATTTTTGCAAGCTCTCTTCTTCAATATCTGGTAATAGTCTGATCAATGTCTGTTGTGAGGGGACCTGTCATAACAGTGTTCTTTGCTATGCAACCTCAACCCGTTCCCAGAACAGGTGCAGGAAAAAAGATGTAGTGGCCTGAGCCAGTATTCCTATCGGTTTTGAAAGGCTGTATCAATTAAACTGAAGCATTGATGTGCAAGTCAGTTCAAACACAGGAGAACATTCAGAAACGAGTTAGTTCGTGCGCCTCTAACCCTCCAGTGGTAACTGCAAAATACTTTGAGAGGAATATGAAGCTTACATACTTTTAGGATGAGGTAGAGAAGGCCCAGCAATATCCCAAGGGTCGATCCTAGTACACTGTCCAGCTCCCCATAGCCAATAAGATAACGGAACCAAACTGGTATGGGGACAAACATACGGTAATACTGGCAGAGTTCTTCTAACAGCATGTACCAGTAGCCCTAAGCAAGACATGCAAAGGAATCGCTCAAGATTTAAAACACAAAGGATTTTTAAAATATAAAGAAAAGATGCATAGTTATTCTTTTGAGTCACTTGCCCTCATAATATCTTGAAACAACTAAATATGAAGTAGGAAAAAGAATGAAGTCCAGATGATGAGTCTGACCACAACTGTACACATACCCATAACAAAAGTGATTGCTGTACTGCAGAAAGTCAAATTAACAGGCTAGAATAGGATGACTCTGTTAGATGCCTACCTACTTAACAATGCTATCAGATTTAATTTCATAAGCCTTAAAAAAGAAAATTAAAGTTACATGAAAAAATAAAATAAGACAAATTTGGACATACATCAGCTTGTCATTAACCGAGTAGTGTCCTGCATTCAGGATTAAAAAACGAGAGTAAGGCCCATTCTTTTATTAACAAACATAAATCACAAACTATTTTCCTGTAAAACATTATTTAATGCCTGTGTAAGAAGACTTATCTTGCGATAATTAACTCCTGTATAAGATAGGGTGATAAGAAAATGGTGGTGGCAGAGGGAGAAAGTAGTATAGAGTAGCTGGAGTGAACAAGTAAACAGAGCTCAGTGACACTCTAAAAATGACTGAATACAAAGCACAAGTGTCCTGCACAGAGCACTGGGTGTACATGTATAGTAATAAATATTTAGCTTAGCTCTTACTTTAAGCTTGTCTTTAAAACTGGATTTATAACGGGGAAGAATTACTCTTTCTATATCATACACTGGATAATGCCATGTTTTGCCACTATTGACCAAATTCCCTCTTTAATTTAGCCAGTTTAGGTCACAGTCTGTCTAATGGAATTTTCAACAATTATTTTTGGGTGTTGTATCACTAGCTTTTAAAAAAAAAAAAAAAAAAATCTTGATTAGAAACCAGTATTTAGAGAAATTGGTTGTCCCTGAGGAAAACTTTGTCCCGGTGCATTTGAAAAGATAAAACCTACCAAAACATCCTGGTCAAATGCTATGATGTATGAACTGTACTTAGGTTTTTTGTTTTGTTTATTTGGGTTTTTTTGTTTGGTTTTGGTGGTTTTTTTAAACAGAACTAGTATGACATTTTGACATGAAATTTAATTGTTTTTTGCATGTCTCACCTCCAGGAAGCAGATGAAAATAAATACCCCACCAACCAATGTAGGGGTCTATAAAAATCACTAAACTTCACTGGTTTGAGGAATTAAGCTATCAATCAAATTCATTGATCTGACACAAATATTGCGTAAGCTTATTAACCCAAAATAATTCTGAATTTTCTTTTCAAGAGACAGAAAATACAGCTGTTTGCATGCGCAGATCTTAAAATCTTCCCATGTCAGTTACTGTCGAGCACGTAAAAAAATAACTGTGCATCAGCTGCTCCATGCTAACTGCCTGTATACGCATTCTGACATTGCAGCAAATAAAAGGTTTCTTCATCCCCCCATTTAGAGACCAAAATAAACCTATTTATCCGATGACATAATAGAAGCAATTGTTTCAGATTAGACTGTAAACCTTCCTTAGCACCAAGCAGGGAAGAACATGAAGTTCACAGTGTAGTGGTGGATTATATGCAGACCTTCAATTAAAAAGACTTTTCTCTGGATATAATTTAATAATTAGCTAATTTTACCATAAAAGAATCATCATAAGGAAGCAAAAATATAGCTTGTTTCCTTACCTTGGATTTAAAGGGCATCATAAAAGAAGGCACCAAGAGAATAAAGCACTTGAAGCCCATGAAGAGGAATTTCAGAATAAAGTCGGTGACTCCCACAATCCAAAGTACCTCCCAGAAGTTCATAAAATCCACAGTCGGGTTTAAGAAGATTAAGCTACAAAAAAGAAGTATCAGAAATTACTGGAGCACCCTAGTTAGAGTAAAGCATAACTAGAGATTATCACAGCAGGCTTAATTAAAAAAGGCAACCTGGTTTACAGAGGAAAAATATTTGCTAAGAAAATGAACTCTTTATTGTAAATTGATCACTTATGATCTCTGACAACCTTTCCATTTTTGAACCTTCTTTCCTGTCGTCACAACCCTCATCCTCTAGAGATAGGCTTGCTTTCCCATTTTAGCAATACAGCCGTTGACTGATCTACAGCCAAGGCTGTAGCTACAGAATGGTAAGGGAAAAAAATTAAATTGGAGACATGAACTCCACAGAGCCCTAGAATGCCATTTTGAGTATTCTAAAGGCAAGGTGGCAAGGTCAAAGCTAGGAATCAAACCCAGCTACATTCCCCGTGGTACAGTAGTTCCACTGACTTGAATATGGGGTCTAATCTTGCAAATTCCAACATACATAAGGACAGCCCCTGCTCAGTTTGGCGGAAGAGGAGGAATGGAGATTAAAATGGAAGAGAAACCAATACCACAATTAAAGAAAAACAGCAGCAGCCCAGATAAAATATTCCCAGTTAACATTTGAGTAATTTGTTATGAGTAGAGATGTTCCTCTGCTTACCTGTAATACAGTGACTGAGAATGAAAGGTGTAATACAAGAGGAGAGATGATCCAGTTAGGTATACCAGTAACCAAGCACATTGCAACTTGGAGCACCGGTCCTGTAAGATAATCATAAAGACATATCACAGTCTTTATCTCAGGATCAATCTCTTAAATATCTCTCCAGTGCACTAAGTCTCTTGCACCTGAACATAGTTACTACTAGAGGATTTTATCTTAGTGGTTTCAGGCCACATAAAATAGGAGAACTCAACAGAAATGTAAAGCTGTAACTTCAGTGTTTTCAATGTAACAATTTCTATGTGTATCAAGGTTTTTTTTCTAAAAACACAACCAAGACCCACCCCACTCTGAAGAAACAACAGATTTTCCTTTGGGAGTGAATAGAGACAGCTGAAGGTTTAAACTGTGAACTATTATTTGATTCCACAAATGCAATTAAGAAGTTCTTCCATAAACTCCAAAAAGCTTTTATCACTTGAAGTTATTTTGATATGCAAAGTCAGAGGGGGAAAAAACCCCGCTCTTCTTGAATTTTGCAAACCTCACTTATCTGAGCAGCTCTATGCTGTACAGAAGCATTAAGACTTTACATCCATCTTGAAACCTTGACACCTTATTATTAGGTAAATAAAACAGTATCTCCGTTCATATTTCTTTCAAAAATCGATGGATAAAGGTCTTGGTTAACTTACAGAATTTTGTTGCATAGGGTGATACTTACTCTTAGAAAAACCTGATTTACTATGCTTTTGTTTGCATACATATAAGTTGTTAGCAGCCCAATTCCAAGAGAAATGCCTATTAGGAAAAAAGGGTCAGTTATACACAAGAAAATAAAAAAATACTGAACTGGGTTAAAAAACCAGCCCCTTCTATTATGACTTTGTAATTACAATTAATAGCTCAGACTACCAAGCCAGAATAATTAAGCACATTGTACATATGCCAGCTAAGGAAACAGAAGCCACTGAAATGTAGTTTAGTAAATCTCTCTTTCTGATGAATAAAGCAAAGAAAAATAAAGCTAAAAATAAATTGAATTATATTTCGGGCATGGCTATTAGTATAGCTCTTTGGGGGAGGGTCTGTTCTCTCAATCCTTATTTTGTTATACTCTACCAATTATATGCTGCTTGATCAATTTGACACACAGAATCAAGATATATGGCAGACTTTTGTGCAGCCACTGGAGGAGGTATCTGAGCTCTGAGAGGGAGCTGCTGCTGTGTTCCTCTGAGTCTGGAGTGGAATCGTCAAGTCCCCCTGCTTCGCTGTGGGCATGTCCGTGTGAGCGACTTTGGGAACCTGGCCTTGAATGCCGGGAACTCGCGTTTTCTCTGGCTTCTCCCAGAGCAGAGTTTAGCTGTATGCGAACGTCTCCGCTGCGATGGCATGAGCTCTCTCCTGACAACCTTGCTGCGTGGGTGCTCTGAGAAGATGAAGAGTCATCACCACTCCCTTGGATGTTGTGGAGATGACTGCAATTCGGTTGCATGGTGCGATTTTTTCTTTTTCTGGTCCAGATTCTTGCTATTTTGTCTCCTAGAGTGGGATATAAAAAGTCACAGCTGAAGTAAGAGATAACTAGTTAATGGGGGTGGGAAAAAAAAAAAACACAACAAAAAACTCAACACAAAAATCCAGTAGATTGTACTGAGTGATTGCCTGCATGAAGTAAAGATTCTGAGAGATACTGTCTGTCTGTGTCCTGAAAGCTGGCACGCTGGGTTTGCACCTTGTCTCCACAGGGCAACTTTCCGTGTGCTTAACAAATGACTGTCTTTCTGTCAATCTGTGCAGATTTTCTGGCCTGCGGTGAACCTGGCTGCCTTTGTAAAATCTAAAGTTGCTTCAGTGCAAATCGGAACAGCAAAAGCTGCTGAATGGGAGACCAGCACTAGCTTGTACAGAAGAGATCTTAGAAGCGCTGCATAATTTCACAAAAATAGTAACAGCAGTAGGCCAAAGAAGGAGCAAACAATGATGGGAAGGAAGCAAAGAGCACATTTACATCCATCCATAAAACGGTAAGCATTTGTTCAGACAAGTCTTGTCAAAAGCCAGTGCATGCTCAAAATTGAGGGCCATTATGAGATTAACGAGATTATCCTGTCTGGGTAAGTGAGCAGAACCAGGTTAGTCTATTTTGTAAGAAGCATTTGAAAGAGCCTGGACCATATGGTCTAGGTGAAAAAAGAAAGCAGCCAACAAGCAGGAATCTAACAGTGAGACCACCCAAATGAGGCTTTATTTCTTTCTGCTGACATCTTTCTATGGTATTGCAGGGCAGGTTTTCACTTCTGCCTCAGTCTTTGCATTGGTCAAATAGTGTTAAACTTCTCTGGACTGCTGTGATGTGAGAGTAAGGATTCTGGAGAATGATTTGAAGCTGGACTTGGCACAGTACTGAATAATATTACTGAAACACTGGGAATTTTGTTATAGTCCTTTTTCAATAATTCAAACTCTTGAAAATTATTTTTTCTAAAGCTTAGCATATATACACAGCTAGTTTCACTGGAGATACAAAAAGGGTAAAGCAAAATTGGGTTGGCATTGCAAGAAGTTCGTTATATATTTGCACAAACCTAAAATTCTTTACCCTTTAAGATGGAGATTAGAAGAGTAAATTGCTTTAATTTAAACAATATCTGAATAGGGGAACTTACTACCATTTAAAAATGCTGCTGCTACTACTATATTTTTGTTGGCCAAAGATTACATCATACTTCAATCCTGCCAAGATCCATGTTCTATAATTTTATGCACATGAATAAAGCAAATAAACTGGAGATAGTATTGACTTGTGTGAGCAGCGTTACTCAGTGTGTCTGCTGGATGAGGCCACGAATGCTGTTTTTAAAAGGAGAGGCATAAAAAGTCTCATTAGCACTCTTCAGTTAGTGGTTTAGGGCCTGCTTCTGCAAGAACTGACAGCTCGGTGTTTAAAAAGGAGCGAGCGATCCCATTGTTCGAGTAATGCAGCTTCCCTGGGCGCTCTGCCTAACAAACTTTCACATAACTAAGTTATTAAATGGGATTTCAAAGCGTAAGAAATGCGCACGCAGCCGACGGCTTCCAGAAATGTTTTCCCCCCTAACGAGATAAAATAAGCTTTCCGACGAAGGCTCCTCTCCTGCTCCATTCCCCTCTCCTCCCGGCCGCTGCCTCCCACCGCACTCGGGGAGGCGGCTTCGCGCCGCAACTCGCTCCCGCCGCCCGCTGGGCCTCGCCCGCTCCCCTGGCGGGGCCGCGCCGCCCCTCGGCTCCGCCGCCAGCCCCTCGGAGAACGCCGCTGAGGGCCGACCGGGGGGCAGCGCCGGCGGGGCCCCGCCGGCCTCCGCAGAAGCCTCCCGCAGGGAGGGGGTGACCCCGGAGGCGCGGTCCCGCTTCCTCCTCCTCCTTCTCCCCCGCCCCGGGCTCTGAGGGGGAGCGGCCGCCGGGAGCCCCTTTCCCGCCCTCCCCTGCGCGGGCCCGGCGGCGGTACCTCCTCAGGCGGCCGGCGCTTCCCGCCCGGCGCCGCTGCCCAGGCCGCGGCCGCCCGCCGCCTCCATCGCCGAGGCCGAGTGGGTGGGAGAGGGCGCGGCGGGGGGAGGAAGAGGAGGAGCCGTCACGGGAGGAGGAAGGCTCCGAGCTGGGCGTCGCTCTGGCAACGAGCGGCCGCGGCTGGTCGAGGCCTTCGCCCCGTCGGGGGATGGGGGAAGGCGGCCCGGGGCGGTGAGGGGGGGGCCGCCTCAGGGCCGGGGACAGGCCGCGGTCTGGGCCCGCCAAACGGATGGAGCAGTGCTTCCTGATGCTTATTATTTAGAGCCTCAATTAAAATTGATCTCGGAAGGCAATAATAATGAAGAAAATTAAGAAAAGTATATAAATATATACATGTACTGCGGTATCATTACTTCTCGGTGGGGATTAGTGCTCACCACAGGGAAGTCCTGCTGTCTGGAAATTAGCTTTGCCTCCTAGGAAACCTGAGGAAAATGCTGCCCTAGTTAATGCTGCTCCAGCTCTTAGGAGAAGCTTGAAATTAAGTAGATAAGAGTTTTCTTTCAAAATATGTTCTTGAATAAATTAGTTTGCATCCAGAAATGGCATCTGTTTTCCTTGGCTCAGATATTTTTCTAAATGCGTTTAGGTATGCAGCTCACACTGAAGCCAGTGCCTAATGTTCGAGCAGTTTTGAAAATCAGCCCTGTGTTGTTTTGAATTAAAACATAAATACTGTTTTAATTAAAAATTTCAAATACAGAAATGCTGTGGGGCCAGTAGCCCTGGGAAAGGGAAAGGACAGGTACTTGGACGTCAGATCTCAGGAGGTGAAAAACTTAAGTGTTTAGAAGAGCTAAGAAATGCAAACCATCTAACAATAAACCTTCTCTTTTATACTTGAGGAAGAAGCTGAAAACACTGGGCACACTTCTGTTTCTGTTGGAGGTAGGTTTTAAGGAGGCATCTGCAGCAATTTGGTCTACTTTTATGGTGTTTGTGGAATCTATCATCTAGAATTTCTTGACTGGAAATTTTGGGCCTCATATCCTCTGCGTTTCACTTGGGCTGTGGCTGATATATTGGAAGAAACTTGGGGTAGTAACTGCAGAGACGGTTAAGTATTAAACAAACCCACAAGCCTCCTGTTCCTGTAGGCCCTCTGAACTAAGACAACCTTCTAGTTTGTGTAGTGTTTCTGCCTAATTATCTAGCAATGCAGATTTCAGATGCTCTGCTGGAAGCACTCTAAGGATTATATGGCTATATCCCCATCCTTCCAAGGATAACACCACGCTGTTGCGTTTGACTTATGCTATGCCATATTGTTCATTCTCGTACTCTTTGCTCAGTTAGTCATTCGCATAGTGTTTGGATTATGAAGGACAATGTGAAAAATCTTAATTTAATTCTCAAATCAGGAAAAGCAATTATAAATCTTTTATTTTTAAATAGTATTTTATGGTTGGAAATTATGCATGCCTTCTGTACGTTGCTTGGAAGTGTATAAATATAAAAACCTCGTTCAGCTGTTTCTTTGTTAAAATGCATTAAAGTACAAATGTAGTTTTAGATCCAAGTTGTTCTCAAACTGTTTCTCATTGTTACGTGCACCGGAAATATGACATTAATTCATGGCAGCTTATTAATCAATAACGTTTGCTCATGCAGGTCACTTGCTGATTTATCTCCAGTTCACAGCTCATTAGAAGGTACGTAACTCTTCAGTGATGTTGTTATTTAGCAGGTATGTTTTCCTGGTGCTGTTAATGAACTCTGGGTTTAGTAACTCCTGACACAAAAAAGATTTCAGAGATTATTAACATAAAATTGGAAGTCTTTTCCCGTGAGTATTGCACACATTGGGTCATGTCATACCTAATAATAAATTTACCAGTCAG
Organism: Ardeotis arabs; assembly: GCA_011801015.1. Classification (NCBI taxonomy): domain Eukaryota; kingdom Metazoa; phylum Chordata; class Aves; order Otidiformes; family Otididae; genus Ardeotis; species Ardeotis arabs. The sequence continues at coordinate 65,249 of JAAGAY010148595.1, read as the reverse complement.
TATTTTGGACTCTCCTCCTAGGATGCCCATAAATTTCATATAGGTACCTTCATCTGTGTCCGGGCGTGTTTTCAGGTGTGTATGTACAGTCAGATATAAATATCCCCAGTCTTTCTCATCCTCCTAGGTATAAGTGGTACCTCCTTAATTGGTGCTATCAGCAGATTTCAGCAGCGTCTGCCTGCTTTTCCTGTGGTTGTTAAGTGCATAAGACAATATTGGAACAAACACTGATCATCCTGGAACTGTGCTGGTGATGCCCTGGCAGCACAATACTTACCTTTTCAACAGGTAATCTGTACTAAAAGTTGCTGAGAGCTAGTTTTATACATAGAAATATTAGAAGAAAATATTTTGTATCCTAGTCCTAATTCCTGAAGGAGCTCTGCAGAAGTCTTCCACTGTAGAGCACATCAAGGGATTACGATCTTCGTCTTTTGTTCCTCCTAATAAACTGTAGTATCACTGTTTTTCATCAGAAGGTGTGTAGGGAACTAGTCCTTGGAAATTAGATCTACAGCATACATCATTGGTGAAATTTAAAGGAACTTACCTCAGATACATGGAAAGGAATTTTTAGTTAATGATATGATAAAAAATTGTTTTCTTGCAAGTGTCTGTAAAAGCAGAATGTCGTGAATATTCAAAGGCTTTATTGGTTGTCTTCATTCTAAAAAAAAAAAAAAGTTATTTGAGCATGGAAGACTTGCAAAATTAAAAGGGTTTAGTTTAAATTGTTTGAAGGATTTGAAAGTCTTGCCAAGAGACTCAAATTACCTTGAAAATTTGAATGCTTCCTGAGCTCAATCTTTGTAAAAACTAGCTCCTGCAATTATGTAACCTTTTCTTCAGTTTGAATTTGGAGCACAGGAAAATAACTCCTGTACTCACGTATTTAAGGCACCAAAAAATAGAGATGAATTTTGAAAAATCATCAGTTGGGTGATGGCAGAAGAGCCTGAATGTCACTGTTGTAGTCTGATCATGGAAGCTTTGTCGAGCAGACTCACAAAGAATTTGAACTGGATATTTTTATAATGCAATGACATCATCTTGTTCCCTGAGGTTTCCAGAAACATTACTAGCTCTCTGTGTACAGCGATGTGCTCATTTCTGTTAAGTCATTCTGAACTGAGAGTAGTTCCACTGAAATGGTGTCATAGAATTGCTTTAAAACTGGTGAATTAGATCCCAGAGTCTTGGCTTTTGTGTATAGGTAGAGCCCTGAATGAAAATTAGATAGCGGAGCCACAAAGGGCAGTTGTAATTTTTGCTCACTGCACAGGAGGGTGCTCAGCCTCTGTCTTTATCTGCAAGAAAGAGCGATTCTCATGGTCATTAGCATGAAGTGGAGAAGCTGTTTTCTGAACTGGTCTTTTCTTATACTGACATTGAAGGATCTGTTAAATAGAATTACTCAAAAAATATTCAGCTGTTAAAGAATTTTAGAAGGTGTGTGTTAATTGCTATTGTAAGGCCATTGCACAGGTATTTAGGTCAGAAGATGCAATGATCGTGCGCTGCGTAAGATGTTGGTATTCTCTAATGGGTGTGCTTAAAGGCACTAGAATTTCAGTAGAATTTTTGAAGTTTCTCAAAATTATTTTTTCCCCATCTAATGTGTTCATCTAAATGTGTGAATCATTCTATTGAATAATGACTTTTAATGTATGTGAAAACCCACCCTGACTGGATTTACTAGGAGGGGTAGGTAGGTTTGTTAATTTATGTTAGATCTGTAGTGCCTGCTTATAGTTATATCTTCTGTATATTCTTTATTTTCCTTGGTAAATATTAGTATATTTTAAGTTAAAAAAAAAATTAATTTCTAACAATAACTCATAAAATGGAAATGTTTAAAAGTTTTATTGGTTTATTAGATTAGATTAGTTTGTAGTTTATAGTGGGAAAGGGTTTTATTGGGGGCAGAGGGGGCTTCTGTGGCACATTGTCCATAGGATCAGACACTGCTTTACTGGAACTGTTTTGATTGGGTTGCAGCCTTTAACTCCCAGAAGGAAAAAAAAAAAGTCTACTTTTTGGGTCCTTTGTAATTATTAAGACTGTCTGCCCTAAAAAGTTTTATTTGACTGACTGTAACCTGAACAAATGGTGAGATAAAGAATCTTCTGGCATCAGTTACCACTATATGTGTAAGAAAAATTTTGGTTTATGAGCAGCTGAAAATTGACTGACTTTCTGTTTACCTTTTTAGAGATCAGATGAACAGAGGTCTTGGTTGTTGTTATCTGGTCAGATTTTAGTAAGCGAGTTAACACATTCTGTCTGAAAACAATTTCTTAAACCTCTGTCTTTTACGAGGACAAAAATATTCTGGCCCTCTGAATGCATATCCATTTTAGTTGCTAAGGAAAACCAATTGTTTTTAAAAAACATTACCATTGTAGATAGATTTCCAGATATTTCCTTTCAGAACTTTAACAATAAATACAAACACAGAAATATAGTAGGGAAAATCTTGTTTGTCATATTGAATGAGATTTGTCCCATTAACGTCAGCACATAAATGTTTGCTTCACTTCAGTCAATATTTACCCCAGTGGTCAATAAAACTTGTTTTGCACTTCACAGAGTTAATATTTACTTACTCTTTTTAGTTTGGTGACAGTATATAAAATTCTCTGTTTCCAGCGATATGGAAGGCTTTTTTACTTCTTTTCTAGCAAAAAAGATGTGTGTTAGTTTATTAGGAAATCTTATCCACAAGTAAGACTGTGTTCATAATGTAATAAGATTATCTGGATAGTGCCTGTAACATTTTATAAGTACAGAAAGGATAATTAAAAAAAAAAAAAAAAAGTAAAATAACTAATTATATTACCAAATTTTAAAATAATTTTATAAGCCTGTAAAATAGGAATACTACATCAGTTATTTTTTGTACCTTTTTTGTGCCAGTTGAGTTCTCTGGTAAAGGAAAATGTACCATTATTCATTAAATGATTATTTGTTTTGGTTTTTTTTAACGTTCCTTGCGTAAGATAAAATAACTGGACTAAAGGAGGACCTTGGAAACAATATGTAGATGTTTGGCTCATAGAAATGTTATTGGGAGTTAAATTTGGATAGATCACCAATATGTCTTAAGGAAACGCTTGTCATCTAGACTCAGTGCATCATTTCTTGCGTATCCCGACTTTCCATGAAAAAACATAGAACCCTACTGCAGGTTCTGTTTTTTGTGGTGTGTTTTTTTTTTTGGGGGGGGGGGGGAGGGTGTGATTTTTCTTTTAGTGTTGGCATTTTGAAAATTTGTACTTCATCATCAAATATGTTAAAAGAAGAAAAAGAAACAGGGAAAATTTAAAAAAGGAAAAAAGTCTAAAGTAATCTCTGGTAGTTTGCTTTTCCATTATGCTGTTGCTTTTGTCTTTGCTTCTCCTCAGATTCTTAATTTATCTTGAGAAGTGTTTTTGAAGATTCTTATCAGAGAGTAGGTGAGCACTGCCTGGATCCTTACTTCGGAAATCCTGGATCATGTTCAGGTGCTCTGCTAGAGTTTTAGCTCGCCAGTGTAGAGGTGTAATAGAAGTGAGCACTGGGTGTTTTGGAAAGCTCATGAACACAATATTTATGCTCCCTGCCATAAATATTCTCCAGTATTTTGAAGAAAATAGTTATCTTTTCTGCTCTTGTTGACCATCACTAAATGAAAGTTTTTTTCAGTGCTTCCTTCATTTCTCTCCCCACTCATCCCAGCTTTCCGGGATCTCTTATTAGAAAGTGCAAAATTCTTTGTTGTTAAAACATTGGTATTCCATTCATGTGTAGATTAATACATGTTATTTTTTTTTTATTAATATACTGTACAAGCAATATGTTGCTGTTAGAATTGACTAATAGCCTAAACAGAATTAATTTGGTTTAACTAAAACTCAAAGCTATTTATTGGAAGTACATTACAAATCAGTAGAGATGACCGCTGTCATACAAAGTGTAACACTAAAAGATTTTTCCAACCCTGGGAAGCCAACATATTCTGCTAGTTTTGATTTATAATAATGGGAGGCTCAAGCAATAATAACGATAAAAAATTACATTAGGCAAAACTTCCCAACTGTCTGAAGACAAGATCCTCCTCTTCTATGTGCTGGTGGGAAAAGCTACCGCCAGATTAGAATAAAAGCAGGCGTGGCCTGCTGCATCGGGTTTGCCTGGGCCAGACCTACTCGCAGTGAAGTTGTTGGGCATTGGCGTACTTGAAGAGGCTGCCTGAAAGACAAATACTGAGTGAAGGTGCTTAACCTAGTCTTAAAAATTAATAAACAAACAAATAAATAAGAAGGCTGACAGGCTTTTAATTTAAGTAATCCATTCAGAAAAGGAGCGTATATTAGTGAAGATTTTGAAATATTAATATTGACGGGGAGAAAGTTATTTTTATACAACTTTATCGTATTCATTCATGACAAATGTATCTCTAATACAAGTTTCTAGCCATGTCTAACTACTTTCTGTTACAAACCAATCACCAAAGAATGTGTCCACTAGAGTTTACAGAAGTGGCAGAAGCTATGCCCGTCATGATTTCAAGGAGCTTTATTAATCTAGAGGCTAAGCTGTATAATTCTTCCTTAATTTTATCCGAATCGTAGGTAAAATTGAATATACAAAGAATGAGTAAAACATTTTCAGATCTATTGGCAGCAGTTTTCCCAAGAACTTACGGTGTTTTCAGCAGTGTAGTCCACCTCTGTTGTAATTTTTAGGATGTAGTCCTCTGAATGTATGTGATTAGCACACATAAGTGAGTAGTCTTATTAGAATCAAGAGGCTCCTTGTCTATCAAGTTACTTGCATGAGTTTGTAGGATCAAGGGCCCCTTTGCCTCAACATTATATAAAAATAAAAATACTTGCTTTACCGCTAGGAAATCCTTCTGCTTATGCCCACGTATAGCTCACTGTTTTCTGATTTCATTAATAAAAGTGGTTTAGTTGGAGAGGAGATATTGATGTTTGTATAATTTGTGGAATTACGGTTCTTCATGACATAATTTGTTAGGATACGTATCACACAGAAACATGTGCCTGTAATTTTATCATGCTTGCCCTTGTTGAAATCAGTTACAGACTTTCCAATGACCTTAGCAGCAAGAAGCGTGTGTTTCCAGATGTTCTTGAAGCTAATAGTATAGTATGCTATAGCTGATGAAAAGTGGAAAATTAGTAACTGGATTATGCAAAATGCAGAATTGCTTGTTGCTGATATTATGGATATCGTGTGCCCCTAGTTACTACAAAATCAGAGCTAGACTTCAACAGCTTGGTGAAGAGGCAGCACGTTTCTGAACTAAATACTGCATACAAAGCTGGTATTGTTTAAGCAGTTCTTCATCGTACTTCCCCATGCCTAAGCATGCAAATTTTTTGATTGTAAAAAGTAGGATGCAGATGTTAATTCAGAAGACAGAGGTTTCTGGCATAAAATTAGCGTACTCCTCCCAATTAAAAAAATATTTTTGTTCTGGAAAGCAAGCACAAACTTAGCCATTTTTCAGTTAAGTCAGAGTGAGTACAGTAGTCACACTGGTATGGTTTAGGAAGAAACGCATAGATGACATTGAGATCCTTATAGCTGACTAGTCCACATTTCCAAATGTGACACTTCATTTCCACGGAGGAATTTCTCCTCCACGCATTTAATGTGTATATCATAGTTGGCTGTATGCTTATTTTTCAGTAGTTCAGTTATATTATAAGTGGATATATGATAGTACGAGGTGTTTGCCTTTCAACCTGTCAGAGGCTTTGTCTGCAGCATATGGTTAAGAGATAGTGCCATCTACTTGGTGTCTGGTCAAAGGAGATAACACTGTTGTTTGTTAAGCAAGACACATTTGTTATCTTGCTGTAATGTACACTTTTCTTGCAGTGGCATACTTAAAACCAGTTCTGAGTAGGAGAGAAAATTCAGTATATTTGCACTTATGTCATGAAACAAAGCTGGTGTCTTTTTGCAAATATCTCCAGTTCTGTCCCTTAGAGAAAGGATTTTATGATTTATACAATTAGAGATGAGGGTGAGGCTGTTTAATTTGTTTAATCTTATGGTCTGAGTCTTCAGTTGAACTAAAGTCTCTGAACTAAATCACAGCACACCCATACCACTCAAACTGTCAAAGGAAACATCTGTTTATGGTAATGATTATCTTAAGAGTGAGTTCTAGCTCACTCAGTACTTTTCTTCATTAATAGAAAGAATTGATGGAAGACTACTTACAAGAGTGCTTACTGCTTAACTTAGAACTGCTTACAAAGTAAAACACTGGTGAAGGAATACTGGAATTCATCTTAGGCTCATATGTAACATTTCAGAAGACATTATAATGATTAAGCATGTAAGCTTGCATAATTCAAAATCTGGCATTGTCTTCCCTGTTTTCTCTAGAAAATTACTATCTTGTCCATCAGTTTCAGCCGGGTCCCTGACTGCTCATAAATCAAAAGTACAAGCAAAAAGTTTGCTGAAGGCCATTCAGGCTCCAGCAAGTTAACAGACATTTTTATTGATGTGGCAGCTGAAGCACTGAAGTTTATAAATGAAAATTGTAGGACTTGATTGTCTGAGGTTAGGAAGAAATCCATAGATAAGTACCAAAAAAAAAAAAAGCCTTTTTTGAGTGATGCAGAAAGTCCTAGTAGCTGGGAGGCCTCAGCGTGTCTGGTGAAAAACAGGCCTCCTAATATGTGTAAATATGGGCATTCAAATTTGAAAAGTTTGGTCTACCACTGTAATTTCTGCTTTTGATGCCAAGTTCATCACACCACACTGTTTGGGGGGAGTGTGTGTGTGTTTGTTTTAAAATAAGTACAATTATAATTTTGACAGTAGCTTCACAGAGAAGACCGAATGGAGATGTCAACTGTGTGAGCAGGAGCTGTGGACAAGGAACATGTGGTTGAGTATATACAGACCAACAAAAGATTCTCTTCAGCTCAGTGAAAGGGGAGAGAGCTAGAGAACAACAGCATGAGGAGAGGGGGACAGATATGGGTAAATTAACCTGTATATTAAATATGTCGTAGCACTGTTCAGACTCTGGCTCTAACGTGATGGATGCCCAAAACTTTTGCGTGTGTGTGTGGATGTGTGCGTACATACTCTTCCGAACTTCCCGGTTGTGTATCTCATCTTACAGAACATCTCTGTACAGAGGATATTTCTTTGTGCCTCTTGTCAGAAAGGGCCTGCAGAATGTCTTCTGCACAGTCTTCAGTGAGGCCAATGTTGTGTTTGGTGCTTATGGAAAAACAACTAATTCCAGGGTTTCAGGAGAGTTGGCATGTTTGCTTAAGTTTCTTAAATGTGTCCTAGTGGTAACAGTAGCTGAGCAGCATTTATCCTGTGTGTATTTCTATGTGCAATAGAACATTTTTTTTTCTTTTAACATATAAGAAAATATGAAATGCTTCAAAAAAATAATACCTGTGATTCCTGCCCAGAGTCACTCAGAGGTCCATCTCACGTTTTTTGGTACGTTCAGAGAAAGACATGAGAGCAGATAAGAGATATCAAGCAATGAAATTATGGTCAACACAAACGTTTTATATTTTTCATTGTTTAGATCCTGATACAGTAATTGTTCCCTATCACAAATAATTGCCACGGTGTTAAAATACAATTGTAAAACGCGTTACTCTGATCCATAATTTGAACCTTTATATAGGTCACGTAATTGTCTACGTACAGAACTATTTATCTGTGACTATTTAACATGTACACGTAATTTCTGTCTGTTCTTTTTTAAGTAAGCTGAACTTACTTCTGTTGAACTTAACCAAGTTAACCATTTTCAGCCTCCAATGCTGCAGTAAAAATGTATTTCCTTAAATCTACTTTGGTTGCAGAGAGTCTGACACAGTAGATTTAGTATAGCTGCAGTATTAACGTTCAAAACTCCCATGCTGCACGGTTTTCCCACATGCTACATAAAAATACTGTACAGTTTCTCTCTGCAAGGCTCCTCTATTAGGGCATTAACTGACTGTATGCCTCGAGTTTGGTTAATTTTTTCATGTATATATAATACAGTTTTACACGCTCACCCAAATTACTATTTATTACGAAATAACTGTGGTAAAATAATGATTTTACCCAATACTGGCTTAACGTTATTTTTCAAACTGTGAAAGTCAATGGAAAATAAATCTGGGAGTGGATTGGTGAAATGAAGGATGCAGAATCGTGGTATAAATGAGTTGCTAGATAATAACTTGTGCTTGTACATATTCTTAATTAGTTATAAGAAGGTATAATGGAGAAAGTTTCTGCAATGATAAAGGAAGCAGCATGGATTTAAATATACTGTAATAGTGCGAAGTGGGGGAAATGCTCAAGAATTTGGGTCATTGCTTTTATTGTCTCCTGTCACCATGTTGAGTTTTGTTAACTCAGTTTCAGAGGACAGTTTTTCCATGATTTTGGTGGTTTGGGGGAAGATGTAATGGCTTCAAAACCTATCAGCGGGTTTTTGAAGGTAAGTTTGCAAGTTATGTTTCAAAAGGTGATGGAAGGAAATGTGGTTTTCTTTGAAGGCCTGAACTGTAGAACCCTGCTGGTTTGGGTGTTGTTGAGTTTCCAGTCAAGAGCAAAGTGGACCAAAACAGATGTCAGTCGTCAGTCTTTCCTTCTGCTCGTACGTGACAGGACTGTGTGCTTTCACAGTTGAATAGCAATCCGTCTCTACGTCATTTAATCCTTCAAGGCGATAAATGGCTTCAGTGCCCACTTACTTTTACCAAACTTGAGAGTAGTTCACTACACTGAACAAAGCCTTTGAATTCATGCTTCAAGTTAAACTGTTTTTCTGCAAGATTTTACAGACTGCATTTTACAGACTGGATTTCATTCAGGAAGATTTTTGGAAATGTCAATCTTTGCATTTATGGAGCAGATGGATTTTAGAGCCCCACAACAGGTAAATAGCAACAGGAGTACAGCCTCCTCCATTTCTTTTCATGTCAAAATAAGTTCTATTATTTTTATCTTCTAAAGAAGTATTTCCTAACCTTTATTTTACCAAGGATCCTTTTTTGGAGCCGTATCAGTTTTTCAGTCCAGGTTTGGAAATCACTCCTCCTCTCTTTATTCAGCCCCTAGCGGTCCCTCCGCTCCAGAAAAATCTCAGCTTTCATTTCTTACGGAGTCATCAGTGGGGGACAGGGAGCAGTGCAAAATTCTTGCTGGTGCTGCTGCTGCATCTCCTGACAGGAGTGCAGAGTCCCACAGCCAGCAGAATGCTGGAGGAGGAAATAGCATAAACATTCTTCGTGAAGCAGAGAAAATAGATGCAGGCAAGTATTTTACATGAACTATAATGAAATTATTGTTTATGGCTCAGCTTCTACCTTACATCCAGAATCTGTCATTTAGGTGATTGGGCCAGCAGGTGGCAAATATAATTGAATTCAGGAAAATAAATAAGGAAGTAGGCTGGGGATTGTCTACTAAAAAGAAGACATCTAGTTTACTAATTAGGACGATTTATAGGATGCAGTACTTAAAAATAGATGATTATTGATAGCTCATCTTAATCATGAAAGTTACCTTGTAGTTTCAGTTTTCTACAGCCAGTGTTGCTGCAGTCAGATGTGTGATTACAACGTGCACAGGGAAGCAAACCTCACGTTAATCCACCTGGCACGGCCAGCAGCGTCTCAGAAACTGAGGGCAGGGGCTGTAGGCTGTGCTGCTGCAGCTGTGTTGGTGCTGGTTTCACGAGGTGCAGCCCGAGTACCTGTGTGCAGTGTAGACATAGGTGTGGAAAAGAAAGAATCGTATCTGGTTCTGTGTTAGCAATAACCAGAAACAACAGACCCACTGCGCTAGACACTGTTGTTTTAATCTGGAAACTTTATGAAAGGCAGTGCAGAAACAGTGTTATTAATTTAGAGAGATGGTAGGAACAGATAACAGTATATTACATCTGTCTCTGAATTAGATAGAAAGAGAAAAGAAAAGAAGTTGGAATTATTTTTGATTAATCATAATAGAGTGTAAGAATCATAGGACTGTAGAAAAATAAGATCGAGGTTCTCATATCCAATTAGCAATCTAAAGGTATTTTAAGTGGAAATCAGAAGTAGATATTAAACTGAAATATTTGTCAGTAGAGAGTGCTGAAGTGGAAGTTAAATCCTTTTTTTTTTTTTTTTTTAAGGAAGTAGTGGTGATAACTCTCGCATATAGGTCAATATCATCTCTCATTAAAGTTGTTTTAATGTTCGAAGCTGTATCAGTCACTGGTGAGCTCACCATGACAGCCATGCATGGATTACACATTTCCCTGTGCCTTTATCGAATTCGTTTCCCTGTGCTACACTTAGGAAAAATTTGAATATGAAGTGTATCAGGAAAACAGAGTTATTTTGTTCTAAGTGAGGAACTCAAGCAGAACTATTCTTCACAAAAAGTAACAAACATCCAGAGTGAATCACCATGAAGGAGCTTGCAGCTCAGATTTTAAATATTATTTTGAGAGACTTAGATTTCATTCTGAAAGGAAAGAGCATTAAGGGATATTCTGAAAATGTAGAAGGGAAATAATAACAAAAAACACGTAAGATAAATTTGGCTCACCAGCCTTTTTGCTATTTCATGTCTAACATTCATTTTGGAGATATAACAGTTGCATCAAGCTGAGGCTAGTTTAGTTTTATGTGCCTGGTAAAATGGAGTTGATTCACAAGAATCTGGTCCATTCTCTTCTGTCACCTAATATTTCTGTTACTATGTCTGTACATTATTTCAACCAACCAAATAATTTTTTTTAACAACTTGGAGAAAAATAAATGAAAATTTCAAAGGAAATATTTTTATATTCATTCTCATGCATTCAGTTGTTCTACAGAGCTCCTTTATTGCAGATTCCTCCAAGTAATTTGTAGCAATAAAATGCAATGCTGAAGTAAAATAGTTAATTAAATTTTAGATTGGAAATAGAGTCATTTCATTTGGTATTTCAGAGAGTTATGATTTAAGCTTTTCTTACGCCCAGCAACAAATAAATTAATATGTAAGAAGTGTGAAAGCCGTGCACCTCAGTGTTGAGGCAAATGCTCATTAGGAGCTATGGAATAAGAAGATTCTTTAATACAGAAGACTTGCACTCTGCATTTGACAGAGCTATTCTGAGCAGGGGCTTATAATACCCCAGGAGACTGGATTTTTCTTGTTTTGATAGGAGCCAATAGATGTAGAGATGTCTTGTTCTATTTGCCGTTCCTCAGTTGTCTCAGGAAGTGCACCACTTTGTTACTGGAACTTCACTCTGCGTGCAGACTTCGCTCCTGAAAGATTGATGTGTCTCAAGGAGAATCCAACTTAGTGTAAAAATTACTGTAGTTTACTTATGAGTTAATTGCAAAATTATTCAGACTTTATGTATTTTGTATGTAACTAATACACATTTAGACTTTAGTATTTGTGCTACCTGTCTTTGTGTGTTTGTGTTTAATGCAGGTGAAGGTTATTATGGAAAATGGTTTAGTTTGAATCTTTAAAGGAGCTGCCAAAATGCATTTGCCTGAGATACTTCAGCAGTGGAGAAGAGAGGGAGGATTCCAAACACATCATCCTGATTTCACAAGTCTGCAGAGATCTCCAAAATGGACTTGCCCATCTGCGTTAGGTAGTAAATAGCGCTCTATTTTTGTTCCATACAAATGCCTGCACACGCGTACTCCCTCTCTGTACACCTCGTCTGTAGATCCTTACCTGTCTAGCCATAAGTGTACATACGCTTTCTGGACTTAAGTCACTGAACACTAAGAAGAATTGTATATAAAATATCTGCGTGTTTAGACAAGTACACAAGACACAGAGAAATTTAGTTATTTTAACACAGTACAGCACTGGGTTAGAGTATTTGTAGGCATAGGCAGTCGATGTGATCCCACCACTAGAAGTCATGTTACAATGCCTGTCTTCTGCATCGCAGAAGCTCCTGCTACTTTGAATGTTCCTTGTATCACAAAGCCGTAGTTCAGCCTGTATCCTTCTCACTCTCTCATCCTTCCTTGGTGAGCATAACTCTAATTGCTTGAGCTGACAAACAGTCAAAATGAATGACATCTTTCTCTGGCATTTCCTTGAACATACAAGAGTTTTCTCTGTTACAGCAGATAATTGTATTTGTATTTACAGTAGCACCTTGGATCTGTTTAAGTAGTGGGAAATGTTTTTGTATTTCTAGTGTCCTGTATGGCTGGCAGAAATTGACAGCTGCAGTGATAACCACCCTGCATTCCCTGCTTGTCGCGCAGGTGCAGAACTTACCTTCTCTCTAACCTTCCTCCAAACCAGAAAAATTATTGCATCTGAACATTACTAATTCACTAAATGTTCAGAGACAATACTTAGCTCATAATTATAGGCATTCCTCCCCAAAATCTAAATTTTTCAGTGTTCACCCATCCGGAAGTGACAAAAGGTAGGAGAGAGGGGAGAAGGGAAATGGAGGCTTTGCTTGCTCAAATCTTGACTTCAAAAACAATGATGAAGAAAGCAACCCTTGCGCCTGGGTTTCAAAACCAAGGCAGCAGCATAGCCAGCTGGTGATGATTTCTGAGCAACTTTAGTGGATATTGTTCACAGTTCTTTGCTTTGACAGTATTTAAGCTTTGTTGTTCCATCTTAACCATGGATCCACTGGCATCATCTTTCGTGGGAGAGCATTGCCCCTTCTAAAAAGTTTCTGTGGAATCCCCTGCAGCACACAGAAATTGTGCTGTACCTTTCAACTGGGTCCTACAAATTAAAGCCTCCTACTGTAGCAAAACCACATTCTCTTCGTTGTTGTTTCACAGTGTGTACTCATGAATGAGCTTTCTGGACTTAGTTCTAAAGAAATAATTATACTATTTAAATATTAAACATCAAAGTTCTTCTTTTATTGTTAAACCAATATTAAAGTAGGACAAAATTGATTTACAGTTTATGGCATTGCATTCCAGAATTGCTGGCGTTGCAGCTGATGTCCTGTTTCAACAATATTGGCACTGCCAGGAGGCTCAGAAATGTAGATTTGAATCAAAAACTTTGAGATACACTCGAGTTAAGTTATAAATTAATTTTTCCTTTTGAACTTGCAAGCTGTTAAAAAGGGCAAATGGCTGCATCTTCCTTTGAAACAATTCAAAAGCCTGCTTTTCGTCTGTGTATGGAATTGTATAATGGAATTGAAAGCTGTGTGTCTTTTTCTCACAGATTGTTATTTAATCACTGTGTATTAGCTTTCATTGCCCTTTTGATATATTTAAGCTTATAAACTTCTCATTGAATAGGTTGAATTTACCATTATGTTGTTACTTTTTATGAATAGAATAAATCAATATCAGATACATTGGTTTGCACTGAATTGTTTATTTTAGGGGATGTTTAAACTTTACTGAAAGAAAATGGAAGGTCTGATGCCTAGTCCTCCACTTTATAACTCATTATTTGGTAACAATTTGAGATACGACCTGCCTCATGCAGCGAGTGCTGTACATGTTATCCAGAGATACAAGGCTAATAAAATTTCCTAACATTCTTTGAAAAGTAATATACTTTGCAGTATTTCCAATATATAACATTTAAATACTTGCAACACGGTTTATTTTTGTGATAGAAGTCTTTCATTTCATTATTAGGGAAATATTCCAGAGTGAAACTAGGATTTTTTTTTTTTTTCCCCACTGAAAAATGTCAACTCTGTGTTGGAAACGTCTGTCTGATATCTCCTTATATATAGAAAAAATAAAGTCTTACGTAAGATGTAAACCTCCTCATTCAGAAATCAAGTGCTAGTAGATTAATGACAACTGGCTTCTAAAATGTGATGCCCAGTTCTTAAAATTTGTGGTACCCACAAAACTTGGAAGCATCTGTTCTGCCCAGAAGTAGCTATTAAAATACACTTAAGCAGAAAGAGCTGTCTCTTAATTCAGAGTCAGAACTTTGCTTTTCAGGGGTTAGTTGAGCAGCTGTGGTTCCAAAAACGTGATGAATATTTTTTAGTTCTTTTGATTATGGGGAAGGAGTAACTTGTTTCATATTAAGGCTGTAGTTCTCAAATAATCTCTGCAAACCAGCTGACTTCATCTATGAATTTGAAGCACAATGTTAAGAAATATAATTGGGTTTGTTTTATCGTTGAATTTTAGGGATGTTGTTTCTCGCTTTTTTCGTTTGTTTAATGTTTGTTTATTATTATTAATCAAGTGAAGTTGCACAAGTATATATAGTGGATACAAAAACTTGGGAATTCTTACACCAGTGTAATCCTGTAATAACAGCCCAGGCGTTGTGGTTGATGGAGGTATTTTGTTTGGATTCAGTGTTGCTTCTGCAGTGTTTTCCTCACCAATTATGTATACATCTTTATTATTGTATTAAGTAGCTAATTAAATCTGGTCAGGTTAACCTTTCTCAATGATTAGAAGTAGGCATCTCATCCACCAAAAAAGCTAATCATTTTGGGTGGAACATCTTGTTCTTGTTTAGGTTCACACAGTAACAAAGTTATCTTTGTTTACATTCACACAGCATTAATCACTTGAACCAGATATCTTTAGGAAAAAAGAGGGAGTGCCCATAGCAGGTTTTCAAATGTTGTATACATAAGTTGTAAAGGAGGATGTATTTCTCCTCATTCCTCTCTATGAGCAAAATAGGAAGACATTTTCATAAGCCAGAATAAAAGCTGTATTTTCAAAGTACACGAAGAACTGTAGTTTGTTTTCAAATAACTTTTAAAAGCAAGTGCTCCGGGCTGATCAGCTGAACTGTCTTGTTTCCTCGGTGAAATTTCTTTAGCAGTAGCATTGCAATATTTGCCGGGTAGAGTATTTTTCATTCTTTTCCAATTAGTACTGTTATTATTTTGTAACTCTGTTCGTTCTGTGGACTGTTGTTTTTTAGAATGCTAGTGAAAGCTTCTTGGTCATTTTCCCTGTCCCTTCCCCTCAGTTTGGTATTTTCTGCCAGCTATTCTGCCCTAAAGCTTTTTTTTTTTTTTTTTTTTTTCTGCAGTGGTTAGATCTCGCCTTGTTACAACCATTCTCTTTATTGCTTATAGGAGAAGTGTATCCCTAACAAATTCTCCATATGTTGTGGCTTCTGTCATCCAGGTTGGAAAGACCAAAAGGAGAGACTGCAAAGCAACCTTCTGGCAGTTTTTCTGTGCTCCCTTCACCTTGCATCTGAGGCTCAGGAGCTCTTCTCATTCTTCTCTGGGAAGGACTCTATAGCTCAGTCAAAAGGTGTTCATACTGAAGACTGTTTTATTTTGATCATGAAATACTGTGATGATTATAAACTATTGCTTCTCAGGAACAAAATTGTGGGATTATAGGAGATCTGTAAGCTCAGTGCTCTGTGGTCCAGAGAGCAAGTAGGATGCTAGGAGTTATTAGAGAAGAACTAGAGAAAAAACATGAGAAACTTTTAGACACCAATATAAAACCATCATATATCAGCATCTTGAGTACTGTGTGTCTTAAAAGGGATGTGTTAAAACAGCCAAAGCTGTAGAGAAGGGCAACAAATGCAATCAAAGATATGGTGATTGTGAACCATATTCCCATGTGCCTTCTACAAAAGGCCTTTAAGTCATTTAAAGATATAACTTTTATGCTATTCCTTTTCTGATTAATTTTTTTTTCTGTAAGTGATTTTATGATATATAAAAATATTATGGCTAGCAATTTTCACAGTTAAAATAAGGCCTTTCACTTTGGCAAAAGGAGGGCTATACATGCAAATTCAGATTTCTAATGCATTTCCAGTAACTCTGCCCTTATGTTCTGGCAGAATTAGGAAAAACTGTATTTCACATTTTCTTTTTTATCTGTTTCTTTACGTATCTTCTGTTCTTTGATTGTCACTTTATTTTTTGTTTCCTTATCTTTATTGTTCTTTTTTGTGGGTACATTTGTGTTGCACTTTTCTCTTTCAATTGTTTACTTCATCTTGAACTTTCTCCCAGATCCTTCAGTTTTCCTCTTTTTAGCTAGACCTGAATGTGCACATTGAATCATCATTTTTCTCTCCTTCCATTTCCACTTCCTTTCCTCTTCTACTCCAGTATTTATATTTTCCCCTTTCCTCCCTAATGTTACAATATTTTCCTCAGCATTTGTTGATGTCTCTCTTTCCCAATTACTTTCCTGTCTTTTTCTCGGTGTTTTGTGCTTTAGCTCAGAAGGAGAGACTGGACAGGGATTTGAGCCTTGAGCTTTTCCTTAGTAGTGCAAAACTGGGTAGAAACTACTTTAAAATCATGGGGGGCCGGGTATCTCCTAGCTGACCTGTGGCTTGAGGATGACTGAGAGAAAATAAATTCCTGTTTAGCAAATTTATCTTGCTCCTAAAAATTCGGGCTCCACCCTTCCAGCTGGAAACAAGATAATATAATGGGTTGTTACAAGCTGTGAAAATTTGAGATCGAGGAGGGGGAACAGGCTGAAGTTATTCTATGAATTGTTCTGTTCTTTGTGGGAGGCTGTTAAAACAATATAAAAGATGAATTATATACAATTTAACGTAAAGCTGTTTGATGTCATTATGATATTTCTTCCGTGATTGTCTATCATTTGTGTACTTTTAAAAAGTTTTACATTTTTTGGTTCTTTCTGAACATTATGAAAATTGTACTGAGAGGAGTAAATTCATCTGCATAAAATTGACTGCAAAGAGCAATTAGTCCTTCATTAATATGCAAATTTGGTCCAGTGCAAATTCATCTATATATGAGGCTTAAATATGCAAGTCAGTCTTGCTGTGCGAGAAGCCCAGATGCTTTTATTTACTTTGAAATTGAGGGATTTGGTTAATGAAGTTGTTGACAGGAAAACTTGAATAAATTTGATGATCACCATCTTTCATATTAGATGAGGCCCACAGAAAAAAATTACCAAGTAAAATACCAATTTTATTTGGTAATTTCCTATTACCAATCTAGTAATAAAGTGTAAGATAAGAAGTAATAGAGTTAGATTTCCTAATGTAGTTATCCTGAGACTTAAACTGTTCCCCAAAGATAGAACCATTCTTCTTAAACTTTGTTTTTCCAGAGGGTAAAGACATCTACATAAGCTGTATGAATAACATACCGCCAAGAGATTTATTATTGGAAAGTTAGCTCTGTTGCTTGTTTCATTTGGAGAGAGCGTATAAGCCTGGGAATTAAAAAGCAGGAGCTTTGGAAATGGACGCCATCGTCATCTTCCATTAATTACCTGTGTAGTCTTCTCAGGATTTAGTGTTGAGGCCTTTGCTCTGGACCTATGGAGCCAGATTGGAAGCTGTCTGAACCCGTGGCCAATTATATTTGGATCACCTAAGCTAATGAATAAACATTTTCTTAAATATCTTTAAATCTTTACAGCCCTCAGTAACACAGCTTGCTTACTGCTGTCACTCAACATGGTCTGGCTCAGAGACCAGGATTTTCTCTTGCCAACAGATCTAAGATGTGCTGTGTCTTGCCCTTTTCCTCCTCGCCATGCTTCTGACCCAGTGTGCTGTGGCTCTTTTGACACATCCAGGATTGCCCTGGTTTTGTCTGTTAATGCCACGGCGCCCACCACTCGTGTGGATAGCGTTCCTAAGGCATTTGTTAGTCTTGTCTCATCTGCAAGGAGAGGGTGCCACAAGCTGTCTCTCCTAGTGTTTCTTCCTTCTTCTTTCTCTGTAGTTCTCTCAAGCCTGAATTTAGCTTTGGCTTAGGCAACCTGGTCTTTGACTTAAATCATGCAAGCTTTTTCCTAAACTAAATTTGGTCTCCTCTGTTGTCTGTGTGGGACATTGACACTTTTAGAATAGCAGGGAAGTGTAGTTTAAATGGACTGAGCTCCACGGCAGTTTACAAAGCTGTAGCTGTAACTACCCGAGGACAAGTTAATAGATGATGCCATTTGATTCCTCTGACTTCTTGGCACAGCTGTTTGGCATATAAATCCTCAGTGGTGAACAGTTAGTTTCCAAATCCTTAATGTGCTGTACTAGGCAAAAAGTTTCTAGAACAATGTTAAGGAAAGAAAAAATGTAACGAGACATTAAAACCGATGTGTTGCTTACCACAAGGTGTAGTCTTGCAGGTGAATCCAAAAGCAGAAAAATGGAGATAGAACTGAGTATTTTGGAGGAGCCTTGTAAAGGCTCTGGCTATCCTACAAGGGAATCTGTCCTTTCTTACCGTCAGTGTAAGGCACTGACAGCTGTCAGAAGGCACAGTACAGAGGGTGTATTTGCAGTACTCAATAGTTTCGGAGGTGCGAAATTGATTAAAAGGTGAAACTTTAAAAACACAACATCTTCTGAAGCTTAAATAGTCTTTGCCTTTGAAAACACATAGTTGCTGGACGGTTTCTAGTGTCATTCAGTACCATCCACAGCAATCTTAGCTTTCTGATCTAGCTCCCAAAAGAAGGAAAATATTAATTTTCGAATAGATAAACAATAGGCATCTCAGAGCAATTTGAGGTTCTCTCCTATCAACTGTATAATCTTTATATTCTAGATTAATAAACACTTCTGACGTGGAGTTTATTAGTCCAAAATATATTTATTACCTCATAAACTCAAACCCTTTCCAGTTATCATCTAATTAAACCGCAGTACTGTGCATGCTCTCTTTGGGGAGGTATTAATAATGAAATTATCTTGTGAAACAGTAATTACATACTTTGTGCATTCTTTTCCATACTTTTTTTTTTTCCAGAGTCTATGTGATGAGTGGAGCACACAGTGCTCCATTGTTTTGAGCTCCTCCAAACTCTGTAAGTATCCAAGGAAAAGCAGATTGTTTTTTTTCTTCTTAGTAAAAGAGGGAGAAGAGTTTGTGTATTTTTGTACTTGGGAAAGGGAAGAACCAATACCACTAGGCTAGGAACAGTTACGAAACATGATTGTGCAAGCAATTTTAGCTCATGTTTTCTCCTCACTCTTTGAGGAGATTACTCACTGGAATAAAACCTACTTACGGGATCTTTTTTTGTAAGTCAGTTCTTACTGCAATTGCCAAAAAGTGAAGAAGACCACTTTATTTGCAAGAGAATATTCATTTACGGGACTTCACTGGTGACATAATTTGAAAAAAGGAAAATAGTCTTAAAGCCTTCCTCAGTAGAGAGATTTATTTACAGTTTTTTCAGTGGTAAGTGTACCTACTATATTCTAGTTTAAGTATATATTTGTTTTATCTGTGCTTGTGCTTTTAGCAAGGTTATCCTCCCATTTTTTCATAATACACTGCATAATTGTGTACTGAAGAAATTACTTTTGCTCTTTTTTTTTTTCACTTACTGCAGAATAAGGTGCTCTGAATCCTGGCTAGTGTGCACTTCCCCTGCAATCAAAGAGGCACAAGGGGCAAACCAGTTTGCACATACCTTCCATGTATTTTTAAGTAGTTTATCTCTCTAGTTCAAGTACATCTGTTGAGCAATAATATGAGCGTGTGATCCTTGTTGACGTAGGCTCTTGCTCTACCTGACAGAAATGAGGTTTTATTCTCTGTTGTACTTTCAGATGCTGTAATCCAGAAGTCTGTGTTTTCAGGATCCGTGTCGGTGGAACGTCCTGCTACATGGCTGCCGTGTTGTCTTGTCATTTGTACGGCCTTTTGGTTGTTTGACTGCAATTACCGTGGCTATGCAGGTATCTGCATTTAGAGGAAGGGCGCTTTCCGTCAGTTTCTTCACTGAATCTTTTAGGTCTTTCAAGGATGAGAAGTGTTTTGCCTTCTCCCTGTTTTTCTGCTCTACAAGTTCTTACAAGGTCTGCAGCCTTATTGGGATTAGATTGCAAAGTTATGCTTTTGTGAAACATGCTAATATTCAAACCATATCCAGTACTTAACAATTAATCTTCCAGAAAGTTATTTATTTAAAGATGACCTTTTTTGACTAAGCATGCTAGAGCTTTTGATATATGGACAAATAGAACCCAGTTTTATACTGGTCAGATCATAGAATTCTAATTTTTTAAAAAATATATTAAGTCATGGTCATTCACTTCATACAAAGGGATTTGATTAAACTTCCAGCTGGAACTCCATCTCCACTCCTACACTGCAGTTGCAACTTAATGCTTTACTTGCATTTTGCAGTCATTCTGGGGCCAAGTTTTCAAGTCTTCCACATTTGGACTTTCTTCTATTTCACTGTAGAATCCTGTGAGACTTCTGCAAACGGAAAGGCCTGTCGTATCTGAAAGCAGATAGCATTTCTAGTACCTAATGCCTTCTATACCTGCTGGTTTTGAGTATCTGAGTAATAAGAGTGACTCAAAGCTTTCGCTTCCTGAGCATATGAGAGCTTAGAACTTCAGAGGAACAATGGATGTCTTATTAAGCTATTGTTACACTACTTTGCCTTCTGATCTAGTGATGGGTAGCCAGTCCTGAGACAAATATGAAAGAATTGGCCAACAAAGACCATAACATAGGTACAGTTACTATTTTCCAGATTGTTAAAGCTTTATTGTAAAGCTTTACTTTCGTGCTGTTATATATATGACTTCCAGGAGGTTGCAACACAAGTCACAAAAGATATTCTGATTTCTGTGTATCCAAAACATTCCGATAAGATTCTATTTGCTTTATCCAGTAGTTTTCATATCCAAGCACTCACAGTGATTTAAATCAGACTGTTTACATGGATGAGTGTTATTCTTTGAAAATAAAGAATGCTTCTGTATTTTTGTGAATAGATTTTTGTAAACTACAAAATAAAATGTAATAATTGTATGAAACACATGTATTACAAAACCTCAAATTACTTTATCAGCCTAATGTCAAGGATTTTACCTTTTGAGATCAAACAGTCTTGTGTTCATTGTCTTAGTAAAAATGGTGTCTGATACACTTGGCCAGATCGAATAAAACATTGTTTCCATTGTATTAAAGAGCAAACATCTGCAAAGAATAATTACATTTATGAGATATTGCTCAAACATACTTTTGAAAAAAAATATTGCTCAGGATTTATTACTGGCTTGTCAAAACCTGCTGATTTCAAAACTTTTGGCAGTCTAATGTTTCTTGTGGCTATTGATGAAAAAGGCAGTCTGTGTCCGCAAAACAGCAGAGTGGTTCAAGGTTGTGTCTTGCCTGTGCTGTCACACTAAATTGTTTGTCATTGGTGTCTAATTTGCAAACTTTAAAATTAGACACTTTTCTATTGTTTTTTTTTTTTCCTGATGTGAATAAATTCACTACAAAATACGCCCAGAGAAAGAGATGCTTGTTGTCAAGCAATTATATCACATGAAACATACAGAAGGGTAATATTACAGTCTGAAAATATTTTAGCTAATTTACAGGCATGAAATCTGAAGATTAATTCTGGAAATTTGGGGAAGGGAAAAGACAGGTTTTTTGTTCTATTGATTTTTTTTTCCATCTTGTCCTCTGTATTTTGCAGTAATTGTTTTGAGTCTGTGAGTTCTCAGCTTATGAAAACCATTATGGCTGAAGGTATAAAGAAGACATTAAAGCTTTTGTCCACTTACGGCAATTACTCTGGAGACAAACACAATTCTGAAGACAAATGTGATGAGCTACCTGTAAGTTTTGGTTCACAAAACAGATAAGGAGCCAGAGATACTTCTGAACTTGCAAATGAAATTTATTCTCAGTGTAATAGTTGAGCTCATTATCTGCTGCTCTTTCTCAGTGTAAAGTAAAGAGTGAAATGCCCATGTATATTCTATATATAACAGCTGACATGTTTTCTGCATTCCTGTGTTTGCCTAAAAAGTCATGGATAATCAACTTAATTTGATGTGCAAAATATAATGCATGGGTGAGTTCTGATACGTATCTCTTGCCGTGTGTGCTGTTATAAGAGACAAAAACTTCCAGAAAAGAAACAGCAATTAAAATCTTCTGATAATTTTCTCATCAGTTTTTCTCCAAGGACATACCTGTAGGTGGATTCTACTGACAGTGTTTGGGTTTTTTCCCCTCTGAAGGGCTGGTTCTGTGTGTGTCAGTTATTTCCCCACAGTCTTTCTTGCTGTATTAGGAATCAAACCTACCTTACCACTTCAGATGTTCAGTCCCTATAATCTAAACTAGGAGAAGCTAACCTGAAACATGTACTTTTCAGACTTTTTATTATTTAAATGTATGTTTAAAATATTTTTTAAAAATCCCTACATGTGTTGCAGGTGACTTGTTACTGTTGTGCAGCAGAACAGGCAGGAACCAGCAGCAGAGACAGATGTGACTGGAACAGAGGTTAGCATTTTATAAGTAATAGCCTGGGTGTAATGAGACTTACGGTCTTAATTAACTCTCTTAGAATGTTTTTAATACAACTGAAGTAAATAAGTTTAAAATCTTAATTTACTTGTCCTAACCCTATCAGTTTACTTTTTGCTTTCCTTATTTTGGATGACAAAACCCATTTTTTTCCCTATTTTTAGAGAATTTCTTATGGAATAGAGTATCTATAGTTCTAGCAAAAAGGGAAATTTTTATAGGTAAAAAGGATGAGTGATCATCCTGATCAGGTGGAAAAAAACAAATCAGCCTGTGAGGTTAGATTTAGTTCTGTATTAGTCTGTTCCTTTCTTGGAAATCCGTACTTTTGCCAGAATATCCATCAGCATTATGTAAACTGACAAAATTTGGTCATAGCATTTCAGATAGTTGGTGTACCCTTTTGCTAGAAGGAAACAGCTGGATATTTTCTGTCATAATGTGACCAATCCACCTCTGTTGTTGTCATTTTAATTGCTGTGGCTGTTTTTTTAAGTCCTCTACAGAAGGTCTTTGTAGTGACAAGCGAACAGTTTACGCTTCATAAGCAAACATAAAGAATGCTGCTGCTAATTGGAGAGGGAGTAATGCAGTTATGATTCCATCAACATTTAAGTTACATTGTTAAAGGACACGTTTTGGTTGTGTTTATGTTGCCACATAAAATTATATGCAGAGCAAATTTGGTGGGGAAGATTTTATAACAGAAAAGACTAATTCTAGGATTAGGAGGAAGGGAGGGAGAGAGAGAAGTTAAATTTTTCTAACCCACTATACACTATTGAAGATCAGCATTTTATCATTATTTTTGTTTTTTGTAACTCTTAATTGCTGACTTGTGGAATAGCTTGTCTATGAAAATGGAAAGACTGTCACAGCCTCAAAAAAGCTCACTTTACCCTGCCCTTAAGAACTGTAGCCCCAGTGTTTCATGTTGAAGAGGGAAGGAGGTGGTTATTCAGTAATTCAGTCTTTTGGATTTTTTTCCTAGATATTCTGCATGTTGTATCTGTAGACCTCCCAGCTTCTAAAAGTCTGAAGGACTTGTTTTAAACCTTCCTTTTTTTTTCATTAATTACATTTCCATGGAATAGTTGGCCATGGATTAATAGTTTTAGAGTTACGTGCCTGAAGTTGTTTCCTCTTAATGCTGATTTATTTTTTTTCTACTTATATTTCTCTTCTCAGGTGATAAAATGTCTGGAGCCTCATCTTGAATACTCTTGGGAGGGCCAAAGGTACTTCATTTTCTAGTTCTAGAACTTGTTGGGTGTTTAGAAGATACAGTTTTTTAGCATCTAAACGGGGAAATCACAGCTATTTACAGAAGAAGATGACAGGGCTTCCCCTCCAAAACACTCTCTGTGTAATTGCTGAAGACATTCCAAGCTACTCTAACAAAGTGTAGTGTCTGCCAGTCATTATGCTCTTCTTGGAAGACCATCTGTTGCACTTCAAATATGTAAAGGTCTGCTATAATTTATTGCACCAAACAAATCAGCTTCTTTGTCTGACGTGCTGTAACTCCTGCATGTGGACTAAAGGTAGTTTCAGCTGCGAAGTGCAGGATATTCTCTTTTGTGGCACTATAAATGAAAGGTACTAATTCATCTCAAATTTCAGAAGACAAACTAATTCCAACGCTTTTGAATAATTTAAATTTATTTGGCAACAAATTGTTACCAACAACAACAACAACAAAAATCTGAAATACATTTTCTCTTAACTCAGCCAGAAGCACATTGCAAGATTTTTGCTTCTAGTGAATGAACCTTTCCATTGTAGTGGTATGGGATTTGATATATACTGACATTTGAATTTAAATTATCTTAACTAAATTATTTAATTAGCTTATCTTTATCTGAAACTAGTAATTCAAATAAACTTTCAGTGGTAAAAAAATAAGAGTGCTCAGCTATAAATGCTAGAACCTTTCTTCTGATAAGCATGCGTCCTTTACAAGGATGTGATACTTGGTTGTACGGTCTTTATATGAGTTAACTGGGATCCTTTCCATGAGAAAAAGGTCCAAGGTCAGGCATTAAATGATGATTTTGTTTGTTTTTCCTGCTGCAGATTTAAAGAGTAAGTACAGTCATTCATCTCAGATTGGAGAAAATAAAAATTGTATTTTCACAGCAGAAAAGTTCTGTTCAGCGATTTCCAACCAGAGAAACACATAACAATTTCTATCTGGTTAGGGAGTGGTCCTATCTTTTTCTCTTTCCCTTCTCCTTACTGCACAGCAGCTAATGTTCTGGTCAGAAGTAATAATATGTTAGATCTTGAATGTCAGTAGCCCCAGAGATTCTGACAAGACTATTCATGTGCATTCATACATCTTAACCAAAGCTGACACTAAAGAGAGCAAGAATTCTCATATTCCTCTTTTTATTGCCGTACATTAAACTTGCATCTTCTCTTAGAACCTCTGCTAAAATGACATAGTCGCCATTTGAAAAAAAAGCATTCTTGCAAAATCTAAACAAAGCAGCTGAACATCAGTATGGCACAGAGCAGAGTCTCCTGTGAAAACGCTCAGTGCAAATCTAAATTATTTTTTGCACCACAATTATGGACACCTTACAAATGCTGTAAGATAAATACTAATGGGAAATAAACAGTCCCCCTAATCTTATCTCCTGTGAGGGGCTTTGCTATTGTCATTTTTAATTAAAAAGTAAGTGGTCTTCTAATTTCTTGAAACTATATCGCATGTCCTTATAGGAATAGTTGGATTCCAGTAACTTGAGCTAGTTGTTTTCTGAGAAACACACACTGTGTAACTGCTCTGCTGTACCTTTTACTCTGGATATATTTATATATGTTCTTGTAGTATGGTGTTCAGTACGTGTTTGGGTAGCTTTGCAGTGATCTGATCATATTGTTAAAGCCAAGTAAGACATCTCTTTGCAGCAGTGATATTTATAATCTTCTTTTTAAAATTGTTTGTTAGTAGTGACTAAGGTAGACTAGGTGGCTCTGGGCATCTAGCCATTTTTAAGTAGTTAAATTTGTTAAAAATTATCTTTCTTCCCACCTAAATCCCCTTGCAACCATTTGGAGAAGAGAACTCTTGAACAGTTTCCAGTAATAAGTCCTGCTGAGACCTCTGTATCCTCCTGACAGAACTGTTGGTGCCAACTGGAGACTGACTGGCATAAGTTTGAACTCTATACTACTTGATATATTTGCTTCACGTGGACCAATTACAGTAATTACCACCTCTGTAGCTGAAGTTTAAGCATTCAGTCTGCACTTCATACCTCAGGTTGTTGGCAATATGTTCAATCCTGTAATCCCAATTTTCTTTGAACTAGTTAAGTAGAAAATAAATACTTTGAAAAATTAGGAGAGAGTCTGAATGGAAACCAAATGCTAAATAATGCCATTGTTTTTCATGTTGGTATTGTTCTTAAGCTGCATTTCTTTCTTTTTAGCCTTTACTTCTAAAAGGTAGCATCTTCTTCTAAGTTCATCTACAGAGATTCACTAGGAGATGCTGTAGTCCATTGACTTTTTATATTCAACAGGGGAGTATCTTTTAATGTGAATGAAAAAGCAATATGAAGTCTTACTTTTTGTTTTGATGTTTTCCAAAATATAATAATTCCTTTCAAAATAAATACTTTGGACTAAAGGAGAAAATCATCCATCCCTTATTACTTTTGGCTAGGTGTGTCAACGTGACTATATGAAAGCGTAAGTAGATAATACCAGGACAAGGGAGTAGCGTTAACCGCCCAGTTCCTAGCAATTCCACTGGTGTAAATCTGATGCAACGGGGATCATCTTCACCCCCGCCCCCACTACTGTTGCCTTTCCAAAAGACTAGTTAATTTTTAAATTGGACCAGTAGCGTTTTTTAAACTGGTAAAGTTTATATTACACAAAGATGAACCTAAGATTGAGCACAAACTTGCTTGACTGTATCTTTCCTAATACTAATGCAGTGCACAGTGTATATACTAAAATTTATATTAAAATCTCTTCATGCAGTTTCCCTCTGGGGAGAGGAAGAGGGAGAGAAAAGGCTACATGTGACAGCTGCTAATTATGCAGCTTAATGCACTTCTGGAAGTTGCAGAGAATGAGAACTATACAATAACCTATCTAAAAAATAGCTGCTATTTTCAATAGCATTTTTTTTCAATTCTTGAATTTTTAAATCTGCCTCCTCCCTCTTTTTGAAGGAGGCTTTCTTTCCCAAATAGCACGTACAGTATGCAAAGGGCAAGTGATGTCTCAGGTCCAAAATTTGCCAAACATGGATATGACTGTTATCCTGTGTGTCTTACTGTTATTTAGTGCTGCACGTGTAACTGGGAAAGCTGATGGCTTGTAGGTTCTGTGATGCAGATATGAAGCAGGAAGGGAATGACTCTTAAAAAATCTCTAGTTGATGTGTTAGTTTTCTTTCCTCTTTTGTCAATATTTTATTAATTCTTTTTCCTATATTTATGTTTAGTGGAAAAAATATGTTCTGCACTTGCCTGTGCTGGGGTCCTATATAAGTATTTACTGTGACTAATATGCAAGTACTAATGAACCGGATCTCAAAATGCACGTTACGAGTAAGTAAACTGAGACACAGAAGCTGGGTTCCTCAAAACCGTCAAGTGAATCGATGCCAAAGCCAGTGTTGGACACTAGATTAACCCTCTCTTCCAGACATTGAGCTATGCTGTTTCAGGCAAAAGAAATGGATTCTCAGCTGGTGAAAATTTGGTGTCATCTTGAAACCAGTGGGGAAATGCAAGAGTCCATTTGCTGTGCATCCAACCCACACTGAGTCATCGTACTGGATTTCTGTTCCCTCTACCAAATCCAGTTTTACCAAAGGATACTTTTTCCTCTTAGAGGGAAAACTATACCAGTTCTTGGCTACTAATGCCAAAAGCTGCTTTCTTTTATTTCCTTCAAAGCATTGGATTTCTCCTTCAGGAGGTGTGACTTAATAACATCTCTTTGTGCAGTGAGATAATCACTCTAACGACCAAAGAGGTGTGCCGAAACTTTGGAGGGCCTTTGCGTGCCCCTCGGCACCCACGGCAGTGTGGAGGAGCGGGTTCTGGGCGCCGCCGCAGAGCAAATCCTCCTCGCACCGCGGTCTGCAGTCACCACGGAGAAAACCATCTGTTCCACTTGGAAAGTGGTTTGGTTCCACACGCCCTCCCCCCGCATCCCGGCTCCGTCCCCAGCTGCCGTGTTTCGATGAGCAGTGAGGGAATGAATCTCCTGCGTTAAAAATACTCTGATTCTATTTAGATAAAAAGAAGAATTTTGCTTGCCTACACTGACATACAAAAATAGTCTTAGTGTGAGTAAATCTTCAAAGTTTCTCTTGGTGAAAATATCTAGCCTCACTTTTTTTTTTTTAACTTATGAATTTATTTATAGAGTGTCCTTCTTTCCTCCTACTCTATCAAGACATTTGCAGAAGGTTGCTGCTTGTCTTGTTCGTGAGTCCTGAAATAATTTGCAGGGCCTTTGAAACATCATCATGTTGCATAGTTGTGATGCAATGTGCTGCTCTTGCATGAACGTATCATATTTTAATGTGAATGTCATGTTAGCTGAGACATTCAAGTCTTTCTTTTACTTCAGGCACTTTACACTGGCTTGTATTTTCACTTTAACTTTGCAATCAGAAAAAATCTGTGTAGAGTAACGTAGAATTTTACATTCTACATGCAAGCCATTGCACTGAAAATTCGTGTGTAATATGAGAGGATTAACAAGATGCATACACTTCCCAAATACCTCTTAAAAATAGCTTTCCCTGTCGCTGTAGCATCTTAATTCTGAATAATCTCAAAGTCCTTCAGCAAATCTGTGCATATAGTAACAGAGGAACCACCCACTTCATCCTCACAAACTGCACAATATGTATTTGTGCATGAAAAAAAATGGAATTTTGGAGTGCAGCTCTGCTCCAGCAGATACGATGTCTGTGGGACTGCTGAAAGCATTGATGTTTCTATTAAGTATTAATGCAAGCTTTCCAAATACTTGCATATCTTTTTAAAAAGGTTCCAAGATCCTTAGCGTGGAATTTGCTCCGTGGTGCAAAGCGCCAGCACAGTATTGAGCGCAGACCTCGGGAAACCTCTGCCAAGAGGCGGAATTTGCGGAAGAGGAGCCAGGGCCGGTGTTTTCTTTGCCGGTGGGACAGTCTGTGCCCGGACTTTGGCCCCAGGCGTGAGGAACGCCTCCAGGACAGCCCCGAGGTGCTGCCGGCGAGCGGGTGGGAGGCACGGCGGCCCCCGGCGCGGTGGCATTAGGGGGACAGCGAGCTCCGAGGCCCAGCTCCCGGCGGGGAGCCGGGACTCGAACCCGCGGCCCCGCTGCCGCTGAGCCCGCCCCGAAGCTGCGGCGCAGCCCGGCCGCTAGATGGCGGCCTCCCAACGAGGAAGGCGGGCGGCTCTCTAGCGCCCAGCAGGCGCCTGGCGGCCGCGCCGCGCCGCCGCACCCTCCTCCTCCCAGCAGCGACGGCGGCCATCGCTGTGCAGGCCCACGTGACGGCGCGTCAGCCAATGAGAGCGCGGCAGGGGGGCCCCGACTCTCGTCCCTGTGGCCGCCATTAAAGAAAAAGGGGCTCGGAATTAAACGGCAGAAGAATCCTTCCCCCCCCCTCCCCGTTCCGGCCGCGACGCGACATGGGGGAGACTCGCTGAGGGGGAGCTGGCTGACCAGGATGCCGCGGCCGGGCAGCCGCCGACAGAGGCACCGCTGAGGGGAAACGAGGAGCAGAGCCGCCGGCGGGGGCTTCGGGGCACCGAATCCGCCAGCAACAGCAGCAGCAGCAGCGGCCGCCGCGTCCCTCTGTCTCGGCGGCGGCGGGGCCGGGAATTGCGGGGCTCCGAGCCCTTTCCTCCGCGGCCCTTCCGGCTGAGGAGAGCCCGGGGCTCGGCCGCCGCCTCCCCGCCCTCCCGAGGAGACCTCGGGGAGGGGGCCCTCCGCCCACAGCCCCCGCGGGGACGCCGCAGCGGGGCGGCGCGGAGCCTTCCCGCGGCAGCCGCCGGCTCTCCCGGAGACCCCTCACCTGAGGAGAGCGGGGGCCCCCGCCCCGCCGGGGGGGTCTCGGGGCTCGCTCCTCTCCCCCCGCAGAAGAGATCGCTCCGTTGAAGACTATAATTTTATATTTTTCTCCATTCACCCCCTCTCTCCTTTTTTTTTTTCCTTTATTTTTTTTAAGGGACCA
>JAAGAY010148595.1:14648-35752 GCA_011801015.1 Ardeotis arabs | reverse complement strand
CTCCGGCTCTCGGCGGTAACTTGGCGGGGTCCGGGCTCCCCTGAAGAGACCCGCCCAGCCGTGTGGACTTTGTGGGGCTCCCTCGGCCCCGGAGGACAGCTGGGGGGGGGGCAAGCCTCCCTGAAGACACTCTGCGATTTACCCCTTCCTCCTCCCCCGAAAAGACTGGGGATCGGCCTCTGGGAGACTCCTCCATCCTTCCCCGAAGAGACTTCGAGGGTCACCCGCAATTTCCTCTTTCCACCCCTCTCCCCTTCCCTGCTTTCCCCACGGAAGGATTTTTTTTTACCCAACGGAGGGTATTTTGGTTTCGCCCTCTCTTTTTGGGGAGAGGGGCTTTCCACAGGGGAATTTAATCCCCCGCTGGGCTGCTAAGGAGACTTTTGCGGCCTTTCTCTCTCAAGGAATATCTTCCCTCCTCCCTTGCCCCCGCAGATGGTTTTTTGGGGTACACCCCAGGAAATTTTTGTTGTCCTGCCTTTACGAATTCTTCAGACTCGCTTCTGGCCCTTCAAGTTTGTTTTTATGATTTTAAATTTTAATTTATTTGGAATATTTTTG
Source organism: Ardeotis arabs (assembly GCA_011801015.1). NCBI lineage: Eukaryota > Metazoa > Chordata > Aves > Otidiformes > Otididae > Ardeotis > Ardeotis arabs. The sequence continues at coordinate 35,191 of JAAGAY010148595.1, read as the reverse complement.
GAGCAGGGGAGAAGAATCTGACCCCCCCCCCCCCTGTTGCCCTCGGACCCCGAAGAGACGAGCCTGGATTTTTCTCTCTCCCACAGCCAATCCTTCCCAGTCATTCCACAATTTGCCCCTTTCTCGTCTGATGACTAAAGAAACAGGAGGAAGAGGAGGGAGGTTTCTGGATTAATTGCCCCTATTGGATTATTTATTTTTTCCTACTTCTCTCGCTTGGCATCTGAGAAGAGAGGAAGGAGGGATGTCAACTGATTTTTACCCCTAGCCCCCCCGGATTAATTACCCCATTTTTATTCTCTTGTTGGATCAGTTACCCCTTCACCTCACCTCCTCTCCCTCCCCTCCTTATGCGAATGAGAAGACAAGAGGAACAGGGAGGATTTTGATCCTAATCTCCCGTCGTTGGATTACTTACCACCTCCCTCTTTCTGTTCTCCCCTTCCACGGTGGCTTAAACCCCCCCGTTTGATATCCAGAAGAAGAGAAAACGCTCCGATTTTTTTTCTTCTTTTTTTTTTTTTAATATATTTTTTTTTACCCCCCTCTCCGATACCACTCTCCTCTTGGGCTATTTATCCTGCCACTATTTCGCGTGCGTGTGTGTCTGTATGTAAATCCCTTATTTAATTGTATTATTATTTGTGCGTGTGCGGAGTCCCCCCTCCCCCCTTTCCCTCTCGGTGTCTGTCTCCCTCTCCCTCTCTCTCTCTGTCTGTCTCTTTCTTTCTTGTCGGAGGCTGTGGGATAATGGCGTGTGGGTTGTGGCTGTGAGGATGAGTTCCTGCTTCGTGCCGAACGGGGCCAGCCTGGAGGATTGCCATTCCAACCTCTTCTGCCTGGTAAGTGTCGGCCACCGGCACACACACACACGCACGACAGACACAGAGTGAAAGAGAGAGGAGGTTTGGGGGAGGGGAGGAAGGGGTAGTGGAAGCAAAGCAGCCATTTTTAGCATAGCTTCTGTTGGATGAGTCCTCAGAGTAGGCCCTGCCTGGAGCCAGCCAACTCTCCCATGCCCCTCTGGTTCCCCCTCCATCGCTGTCTGTCTCGCCTCGCCCCTCCCTCCGCTTTCTTCCTGGATAGTATCCTCCCCGCCACTCGCCTTTTCCTGGCTTTCCTTGCCTGCAACTTTTCCTCCTTTCTCCCTGTCTTCCCATCTCCGCTTCTGAACGCGGTATTTCTCGCAGGAGGTAAGGAGATCTGCTGCTCCTTCTTCTTCCAGCCCCACATCTCGGGGAACTCTGTCTTTTTCTCTCCCCACTCGTGCCATCCCAGACAAAGCTGAGCACGAAACCTCCCTTCTTCCTTGCTTTTAAAGTGATCTACCTTACTGCTTGTTTTTATTCTGGAGGTCTGCTTTTGGTGGTGTGCTCCCTGTGAAGCGGTGGTATCTTAATGTTCTGTCGTGCACCATTTTGTAGTCTTTTAAACCCAAGTATGAAATCGTTCAAATTGTTGATTTTGGTAGCTCCCAAAGTAAATATGATTTGACTGCACTGTGATGCAATTTTTGGTGGCTGTGCTGAGCTGTTTCATCTGCTTTTTAACGCAGATTAGCTAATCTTAACTGACTGCCTGATATTTACTATTCTAGAGATTGTTGTAGGTAAAAACCTGTGCCAAGCTGTGGTACTAATATTTTTGGATGGAGGGGAATCTGGACAGCCCGAACATGCCTGCAGCAGGCCTGCAGCTCCATATTAGTAATACATTTTTAAATCTTAAAGTCTTTCTAAAGTATCAACTGTTGCAGACTCCTTACCTTTCGTCTAAATTTCCCCTTCTCAAAGTGGGAAGGCTGCCATGTTAGGTTTAAATGTTGCAGTAATCTTTTGTGTGTTGTCATATTGGGAAGGAAAAAAAGTGACTTCTTAGCAAATGCCAGCCCACCTTGTTCTCCCTTCTCAAAGCGAACTCGGGGCAATGCCTTCCCTATGTGCCTTAAGGTGACTGTGCTCAAGTGAGAAAACTTAGTGCTAAAATTTGGTAATGGTATTGCGTTGTAGATAATCCAGGAATTCTCTGTTTCCCATTCCATATCGTAGTAACTCTTCTACTTTATGGAGTCCAATGAATTTTTGCTTAGAAGGGGATTTAGTGAATCGTAATGTGGATACGAGTCTGATGTATAATTGAATGATAAAAACAGGATTTACATTCTTAAGTTGTGGTGTGAAAAATGAAAAGTGTGATAGCTCTGGGTAAAATAAATGTACTTGAGAGGCTTCCTGTGTGAGATACAGAGAATATTTTACAATGGAGAAACTTGTGAAATTGTCCAAAGTAGTAGATGACAGGAAGAATGTACGCTTGAGTGAGATTCACCGTTACCTGTTTCCTTAGAGTAATCTTGGGTTGCAAAGGTAGCGTTATGCATAAGTAAGTAAAAAGGAAGATGTTATTTGCTAAGGGAAGTGTTTAGTAGACTAGACAGTTGCAGTCTGCAAATAATTACATTATTCACTCGTTTTTTCACTTCTTTTATTTTAAATTAGATCTGACTTTTCTTTCTGTAATCTTAAAGCTGCAGTGAAAATGAGCAGCTCTTGCTTTACTGCAGTTACTAAAGGAGATTTTAAAGCAGAATCCCAGATTATTTCCAGTTTATCTTCTAAGATACACAAAACCTACAAGTATGGTTTCTGTTAGATTTTGTTGGATTAATTCTTCCTTTCTTCCTTCCACCTGCCTCTGCCTGTGCCGTATGTTGTTATAGCAGGATGTTTCTGTTGGGGATGTGCTTACCCCAGTATCTGATGGTTTTTCTTTTCTTTCCCTTAGGCTGATCTAACTGGGATTAAATGGAAGCGATACGTATGGCAGGGTCCAACATCTGCCCCAATTCTCTTTCCGGTCACGGAAGAGGACCCTATTTTGAGCAGTTTCAGTCGCTGTCTGAAGGCGGATGTACTCAGTGTTTGGCGCCGAGACCAGAGACCTGGACGCAGGGAGCTGTGGATATTTTGGTGGGGTGATGACCCCAACTTTGCTGACCTTATTCATCATGATCTCTCAGGTAGGAGGAAATTATCTTATTTTGGTCAGCGGAAGGATGCTGTTACGCAGGGCTGTCTTAGAAATTGCCAGTCCTTAGAAGTTCTGTGCTAGGTGGACTGTTGTCTATAGATTAGATAAATTTATTGCTACAACCTACACCAAGTTATTATGGCAGCACAGTGATCAAACAGCTACTGTCTATGTTTAGGTCGTCTTGGACTGCTAGATTTTTCAAGAAACAAGTTTTTGCTTCCCACTTGTTTCTTTTGAAAAACAAAACACAAGCCTATGAATTTTGGCAGCTTCTTCACAAGAAAGCTGTGCCTGTGATTCAGAAGTGGTGTCTTAAACATGTTTTGATAAGATTCCTTTTGTTGGACAATTAGAACTTTCACATTCAAGTAGTAAACTCCATTTTATTATGTAGTAAGAATGGTAGAGATCTAGGCAGCTCTTGAACCGTATGGAGTTGCTTTGATTGGAAGTCAAATCATCGGTGAGAAGCCCTCAAAAGAAGGCATCTGAAACTAGCTTGCTGTTTTCATGCAAGAGTCTCTAAACCTTGTATTTTTATGATTTCTTTCTCCCCGCTTCCCGGTGCTCTGAACCTGTACCTGCTTTCAAACTTAGACATTTGAAAGACTGATGATATTTGTATTTCTCAATGATGTTGTACTTCAAATTTGACACTTTGTTTTGGAAATATTTACTTGTTGATCTCAGTTCCCAAAGTAGATGGCTTTCCAATTGCTTATCGGTAAGGTGACCAAGTAAGGTTTTTAAACTTCTGTGTAAGTCTAGTGGTGAGGCTATACTAATTCTAGGAAAAAAAAAAAGTCACATCACTCCAATTTCCTTTCAAATAATGTACACTATTCAGGTTACTGAAGTGTAAAATGAGACCAAGGTTTTGTGACCCGGTAACCAGAAATTGTTAATGCTGTCTGTGTTTGTGGATAAGCTGAAGAACAAATATGAATTTGGAGTGTCACTGAGGAAGTTGACTTGAAACAATTTAATAAAGCGTGGAATTTTCGTAGAAAATACTATGGTCTGAAAAACAATCAATACACTAAAATGAGGCTTGTTTATTTGAATAATTGACTTCAAAGATTGGGATGTTGTTTGTATTACTATCTGTCCTGGAAATAGAAACTCTGAATCTTAAATGTCACTTACATTGTAGGTTGCTTGATATTTTAGTGCATTTATGGCTTCCTTGTTTTGCCCTGTGAATAACCTCAGTCTTGACCTGCAGGGAACATCCTTTCTATGACTGAGATGTAACTTAGACTAAGTGCTATTTTTGGCCTGGGCCTGCCATGAGCAAAGACCAACACTTGTGCGAAAGTATCTGTGTAAATTTTTTTTATGCCATTGGCTGGTGGGATTAACTTGAGACAAATCGTGTTACATTATTTTTTGAGTGGAAGATCAAATAAAAGTTAAGCCATTTGGAGAGTGCATTTCTGCACTACCTGACCGTCAAAATTATTTGTTTGAGCAACTTTGTTTGCGTTCTCTCTTGAATCTATCTACTGGTGATTTAATATAGAGATACCTTTTGAAAATAGTGGTGTTTTGCAGCTGAACTTTTAGATGAGAGTGTATTTAGACTTTTACGGAATTACACTTTTGCGCAGGTCGATAAGCATGTATCACCCTAGGTACTTATCAACTCTTAACCTCTCTTAAGGTATAAGGGAGAGATAGTAGAGGATTAGTGTCTCCCAGCCATATCTTTGCAATTGTTTTGTGTATTTTATTTGCCTCTGAATGTCTGTACTTTGGTAGAGCTATTCCATACGTCTCGCTGTTAGATGCTTTTCTACATAAATGCTTATCGCTCATGAGACTTTTACCTATGTCTATGTGGAGATGTATCTGACAGCTTGGTTTTTGCAGACATGTTTTTGTCTCCTTTTAATTAAAAGGAGACATTACAATCTCTTAGAATGCGTGAGTGTGTTTGGCTCTTCTGACCAAAGTTGATAGAGATACTAATCAGTCAGATTGTGGAGGAGATAGCTGATGAGTGCTTGCCTCTGCACTTTTTCTCTTTCCCATTACACAAAATCTTAATGTGAACCTCATAAGAAAGAATTATGGCTGAACCCAAACAATGTTATCTGACCTTTGTTGTAGACCTAATGGATTTTTTTCATTGGTGGACAATTTCGCTTAGTAATTCACATTGCCCTGTTCTCCCAGTGATTGCTTGTTACATTTTCAATGGGAAAGATAAATTACTTCCTGGCAGAGGCTTGTTACCTGCAAAATTGATTGGAAATTGTTTACTGCTGACGGTTAAGGTGCTGCCTTATTTAGAACTTTTCTGCTCGGTAGGTAAGGAATTGTCCTGAAGAATGGGGTGAGGGAGGAAAGAGGGGCTGAGAGCAGTCTGGGGCTGCTAGCCTGTCCTTTATTGCCTGTGGACAGACTTCTCCTGGGGAAGTGGGCTGTAGTTGAGTGAGCTGTAGTTGGAAATATGCCAGAGCAACGTTAATAACTTTTGATTTTGGCTTGCTTTGGTATGAAACGATGCCTGTTAAGGAGAGGTTGGTATTTTGACAGTTTTTGCGGTTTTTTTGGTGATATGTAGTTTTAGTGAACAGTGGATGTTCAGTGTCTGGAACACATCTTGGTTACCAGCCTTTGGGGATTTAAATATGGCAGCCCTCTAGAATCCTTTTCTCTCCTCCAGAGTACCTTCTGAAAATCACTTCAGGGGACAACGCACAGGTTTTTTTTTGGGGGGTATATCATTTATATATAAAAAAATATCTCTCTCTTCAGCCTGTACATTCTAGAGGTTCGTTCTTTACCCTGGAGATATGTTCGAATGCCTGCTACTGGCTATATCTGAGTTCTCGTATCAAGCCTTGGATAACTGTCTTGTTGATGGTCAGGGTTTGTTGTTGCCTGGGGGCATGTCAAAAGGATACTTGTTCAGAGATGCTGATTGATCAGTAATATTGACTTCACTCAACCATTTTTATTTTTTTTTTCCTTCACTAGGAAGCTACTTACTGTATGTTATACCAAAAAGCCATAAGTCTATTTCTACCCCAACATAGCTGGAGGCAGATAGAAGTTAGTGAAATGTTATTTTGTCCTCTGACAACCTCAAAGGTTATGCTTTTGTTGTGACAGTGAGGCTTGATAATAGTCGTTCCTGCAACTCAAACCTTGAAGTAGGACATCTCTTCAGATTTCAGAAGGCAGTGGTCTCTTGCTGGTCTGATCAGCACTTACTTTATCAGATAGTTTTTCCTTCTTTCAAAGGGGTTACCTATACACTTGGATTTTTTTTTTTTTTTTTTTTTAAATTGGCAGTAGGTAATTTCAAACCTCAGAACAGTTGGGTGTGAATTATATGCAAGACATAGTCCCAAGGAAATGGTTACAATTTGATTAGTGCCTGGACAGGGGAATGCTTCATATGCCTTTGACCTTCAAATTACATCTTTTAAATGGTGAGCTATAAGGTGCATCTTTTTCATTCTGGTGTCTAGTAGATCTTGTTAATTTACATTAATGATTAAAGAGTTTTCATTGTACCTGTCATATATAAAGTTTATCAGTTTTTGTTTGCTGAACAGTTTTCCACATGTTTCTGTGAGAGATAAATGTATAAAAATAATGCTAATCTTAGCTCCTTACTGGGCTTGTAGGAGAGCTTGAAAGAATAAGGAGAAAATACTGGCACTTGTCTGTTGATACTGTAGTAAAAACAGCAACAGTCGTGGCGGCAAAGTCTTCTGTGTGTTGTGTGGTTCTCAATATATATGCATTATAGATCAAATCCTTGTCTCCAAACAACTCTGTGAATTGGTTGGGCTGTGCTGATGTCAGCACTGGGTGTCTCATGGCTTTTAGTACAATGGAAACCAGAATATGAGCCAGTTATCATACTGAGGGTTCTGCAAAAAAAAAGCCTGCCAGTTGCAAGTAGTTGGCAAAGTGAGCTTTGAAAATAGTTCAGCTGGTGGCTTGCATTCTTCTTAAATAACATTTGCTTCCTAAGACTGTTTAACTAAAAAAAAAAAAAAAAAAAAAGATGCTTTATGAAAAATTTAGCACCTACTGTCAGGATGGTGAGCTTTAGTAAGTTGTCTGTGGTGGGTACGTGTGTTCCCGTGTCCCTAATAAGAGGGCATTACGAGTGTGCCTTGCTGCGTGTGCGTTGGTGCTTTAGCGTTTCTCCAGCCCTCCATGTTAGAGATGTGTCTAAGCAAAACTGCTGATAAGCATTATGCAAAAATTACTGAAGCAGTCGTTGTATGACTTCTCTCACTGGGTGGGAGCACCAGCTCAAAGGTGATGTTTAACTTCTTTCCTGTTTTCTTTTCTCCTGAACGACATGCGTGTGAAATATCCGAGGAGTAAGGCGAAAAATACTTTGTCACAGTAAATGAGGATTTTGCATCATATTATGTTGGTTGTATATACAATGTCACATGCATAATATCCCTGTATAAATAAGAGCAATGACTCCAGGGGCACTAAGGCTGAGATTTAACAATATGAGTAAAATGTATCTGTGTATGGAATTACTCAAAGACGGTGTGGAGGAGGGTATTGGAACATTTAGCTAGAAAGTTTTTCAGCTTTTCTTTTGCTGTGGCTGTGCAGGCCAGACCAGCCAAGCGTACACCCAATAACTAGTGAAGGAAAGCTGTTACCTTGTTATCCTTATAAACAGGCATAGCTACACACTTACAAAAAGGTCATACTTTAACATTTTTAATATTTAGGAAAATATTCTACTGGGTAGAGAAAGCATTAAAGCCTAGATATGTGATGCTAGTAAAGGGCTAGCACTGCAAAAGCTAACCTGTAATGGTGCTGAGTGTTTTGGGTATGGTACTTTGGACAGTATCTCATGTTTTGGCTTGATTCTCACCTGATGATATTTTCAGACTAGTTAGAGTATCTAGAGTCTTACATCTAGTGAAGGCAGAAAACAGATACAACTCTACTAGAAACAAACTTAAATTGTCTTACTTGGATTCTTAGGTTGGTATTTTTGAATTGTAGTCAGTCCCTTTTATCACACAAAATCTGTTGCTTCTCACTTATTTTGTAAGGGATATAGGTCTTCAAAATTACTTTTCAGTAGGTTAACTGGGTAGTTCTTGCTTTGAGCAATTTTATTTAATCTATTTCTCTATCATTAGAGATTTAATCTATTTATCATATTATTACAATATTGTATGCAGCAGCAATTTCACTCTACTTTGCTTATTATAGTTCCCTTGTAATCTGAAGCTTATAAAGGAAGTTTGATTGTATAAATGAGTCTTACGTCAGGCTGTTTCTATAACTGGCATGCTGTCAAATGATGACAGAAAGGAAGCCTGTGAAGATAAGTAATACTTCTAAAAGACACTAAGGAATGGATTTTTCCTCTGTGTAATTGAAGGGAGGAGGAGACAAGAAGGAATGGTGGTCCAAAGTGGAGGCTTGACTGTGGTTGGCTTGTTTGCATAGTTTATTTTAGAGGTTCATTGAGCATTAGGAAGATATTCTTAACGATGTGGTAAACATATTCAGCCTTTTCAAGAAGTGATGCTTGCTGATGTGGCCAGCTACATGTTAAAAGGAAGAAGGGGGAAAATCCCCATTCTTTAAAAGCCTTTTTCAAAATGTCATTTTTCATACTATGTATTTGTCTGTTGCAATATAGATTAAGAAATTCAAAATTGATTAAGAAATTTTAAATTGTTTTTCCTGTAAAAAAAAAAAAAAAAACAAAAAAACCCCCAAAAACCCAAAAAAACCAAAAACCATACGTTAAGCAAAGATCTCTTTATTTGTTAGCAATCCTTGACTAACAAATTTGGCTAAAGATCTGTAGGTAACAAATATGGTTTAAAACATCTGACTTGAATTCAATGGAAAGGTTTACACCTACTGCTTTTTCAGAATTCACTAGAAATTGCAAGGCTTTTGTGTTCAGAGCATGCTTCCAAACTCCTGCCTCCCAGTATGGTTGTCCAAGAGCACCAGAAAGACAGAAAGGCATAATCAGTAAAAATGAACTTTACTGTTTCATATGAACTGTATGAAGAATGTAAAATAGAAAACCAAAGTACTGTAAGCAAATAACCTCCTACGACTGTTTCATTAAAATTGGATGGTGGTAGTGTCAAGGAGGTGTTGACTGAGAAAGTTTATTTATGTTTAATATGTAAATAGCTTTTTCCTGGCCATTGTTTCTGTTAATTCTTCACTTCCTGATAATTTTTAGCTACGCATAAGGAAAAGTCTCTGCCTAATATGTGGTGTAAACAGAGAGGGAACGTAATTCATTATAGTGGGATGATACATATGTAACTTCTTCAATGAGTTGATGTAAAAGTATGTCGCAGCAGAGTTGAGTGGCTTGGACAACTGAGAGAACTAATCAAATATAAACTATTTGTAACCTTCAGGTTGCCAGCGCGCTTTTGTGGATGACACTCATCTGAAGTGAAATTGTGGCTTAACACCTTCTTAAAATGAGTCAGCAACTTATTTTGGTTTATTATCACTATCAGATTGAACATTTCAAGTTATTGTCTTTAAGAGAGATTAGAAGACAAAAGTGCCTCTTCCTCTCTCTCTTTTTAAAAATGGTTTACTTTGCACAATTTCTGTTAAGTAGGAGGATTTTTCTCATGTTGAGAAACAACAATTTGAATGAAGAAGAAAAATAGCTGGGCGATATGAGCAGATGTCATATTTCTCTCCTTCTATGTGCCACCCTAAAAAAGGGGGAGGGGAGAATGAATAAATAGACTTCAGAGAGACACAGAACACTTACTACTGTATCTTTGCATGAATTTGAATAATGTTCTGAAATGAGGGTGTCTTTAACTGTCATCTTATTTAACCTTCCCTTTCTATAGGAAGATGCACTTCAGTTTGAACAGGTGGTCTTATTTTGGGTACCAGACGTTCTTCCTGATCAGTAAGCGTGCTTACAGCATGCTGTTGTTTTAAAATATTAGAGTTTTAGTTGTAATTTCCACCTAATGCCTTACACTTTCCCTACGTAACATGCTCATCTAAGAGCTCTCTGTTTCAGCAATAAACTAGGAGAGCTCTTAGGAATTAGTCTTGTGGCAAATTCCTGCATGTAAACTTTTATTCATAACTTGATTCTCAGCACAACTATGATGTTAAATGAAATACCTCACACTTCGTAGTGTCTTCGGGAAACTGAAACCTCTCCTTTCTGTCCATAGCATGACCATCAAAATACAAGCTTAGAGTTACACTTCCGTATCTTTGCGATTTCAGTGTCTGTCTTCTGACTGATACACTAATCTATCAAAACAAAATTAGGCATAAAGGCTGGAAATAGCTCTTTCTGTTTTCTTTTCTAATAGATAATTGATGCCGGGGATGTTCTTAGAATGATTTTTTGAAATGACGAGAGCCGTACAGAAACCAACCATTTAACCTTTGAAATGGTGTGGAGTTTATTGTGCAGTTAAAGTCCAATATCATTAAGCTTTGTAGTTAATGTTTGCTCTGTTGAGCTGCTTGTTTGCCACCGGTTGAGCAGTGTGCGCTGAGCAGCCAAGCTGCCTGTAGGACAGGGCTGCCCGCTTGTGTACATCTACAAATCTGCGAGCTGGGGGAAAATGTGTCCTCTTGGCACAAATGTTTTATACCCTTTGACTTTGGACCTTTGCTTTTTGTTACAAGCTTCTTGTATGATGTTTCTTTAGTGAGTTACAGTATTACCTTTTAGCTTTATGGTTTTTAAAAAAACTGGTTTTGCTGAACTTCAAAACTGGGATAGGGTGATGGGGTGGGAAACTCATGGTGAGGTCTCTTATTTAGGAAATGTGATTCCTTGCTTTTCCTTGTCTTTACCAGAAAACTATTTCGTGTAATGATTCATCTGTAATGGTCTGTACCTCTTAATTTATAAATTACGGAGCATGTCTGTTTCTTCTTCTTCTGTCCCTCAGAGAGTTATTTTCTTTAACTCTCAATACTGATCTTGAGTGGGAATGTACTTTCATTTGTGTGGAATCTAGGAACATACAAATATGGCCACCACCTTCTGGTTGCAATAGTATCTTGAAATTTCTTTCTCTGTCATCTTTGTCTTACAGATTATTACAACAACAACAAAAAAAATAAATCTTTTAAGTGTTTTGTTGGGTCTTTCTTTGTTTTTGTTTGCTTTTTTTCCTAAATAAAACTCTTAAGTGTCTGGTTTTCTACATGCTCTCTAACTTAAGGATATTGAGACTTTAGTTAATACTATTGCAACCTTTTAAGCTTGTAAGTGGCTTCCAGATAAAGGTGAAGGGGCTTATTTCAAAGTGAGATTTAAAATGCAAGGACTTGGCTGTGTTACTGACGTTTTCTGACCATCGAGCAAACCAGTGGAACGCTATTTGAACCAAAATCCTCTGAGAAGGAGAGGTAAACAGACAGGTTGCTATTGTAAGACCTGTTGTATGAAAGTAAATCTAAACCCAAGCCTCACGTTGTGGAGGTGTGCGGAGAAGGCATGAGGGGCAGTGAATGTGAGGTTCTAACTTCGACCTCTGTGTGGAGGTTGGAGCAGATGACCTCCACGGGTCCCTTTCAACCTAAATTATTCCATGACTGTCCAGAGAGTGAAGTAAAAATATGTCTCCTTATCTATGTCAGACAATCTGCTAGTCTCTGCTGGTACCTGGAGTGTAGAAGCGGTGGCATTACAAGAATAACTGTGCTAGGTTAGTCCAGGGAGACCCGTAGCAGATCCTTAGGGGTATATGTAAAAGATGATATGCAAAGAATTGTAGGCATAAAGATAAGACCTGATGGCCAGTGATTTAAGGACAAAATCTCAAGTTTTCTTACATTATCCTCCATATTAGCGTGTTGCTGGGAATGAAGGAGATCACGTATGTACTGAGAGATACTGCAGGAGCTTTCCACTGTCCTTCATTTTGCTTGTGTCATGTAATTGCAATGCCCCGTAATTCTTTGTGCCAGTGCATGTACTTCTGGGGTCCGTAAAATGTGTTCAGACACTGGTTATGCGCCAGAGTGGCTGAAGAGATTATAGCTTCTTGTAATGAATCGTGCGTTCCCATTTGGCAAATCCACTTGGCTTGTGTAAGTTGGATTCCATGGCTGTGTGTGATTTTTGGGGCACATAAGATTTCAGTGTTTCATTTGAGAATCCTATCAATATGAGCTGGGCTTTGTCTTTCTGCTTACTGTTTTCCTCTTCTCTTTGGTGTATAGATCAGAAAACAGGAGTAGCCTGCTTAAATATCTTTGGTTTTTATTTTGAATTAAAAAGAAAAATTGCAGTTGTGGGAGTCTTCTGGGGAGAATCAGATTGCTCTTACCAGTTTTCTGAATCTGGGTGAATTTTTTTTTTTTTTTTCTCCCTCCTCCTCTAGCAAATTGATGAACATTAAGAGTCAGATGATCAGTGATACCTGTGCCTAGCTTTCTTCAGTCAATGGTAGCTAAAGACATGAGGACATATTAAAAGTTTAGCTATGGGCAATTCATTTTTATGTATAATTGTCAGCTGACTCTTCAGGATCAGTAATTCAGACTAACGAAAACATGAGCCGCCTTGCAGACAGATCAGTTATACAGTAATCTTGCAGGTTGAAATATATAAAGCACTGATGCTAGATGTTTCCTTTTGTGTACAAATAGCTGTTGAGTCTTTTTTTTTCTTACGGGAGACAAGATATTTTTATAGCTGATTACTTTTAGCGGTTATACTGTTATAACCTGAGTAGAGTTATCTGAGTACTGCAGGCTTTTTTTAGTTGCATGTTACGCCGTGAATGTCTTAAAAGCTTGTGGGAGAGAAAAGGATATTGTGATATGTGCGTGAAATAATAGGATGGAATTCAATGCTAATTTATTTTTTGCCCTTGCCTTACAGAAGAGGAAGATGGTGTTTGGGAGAATGGACTTTCTTATGAATGTCGCACTCTACTTTTCAAAGCCGTTCACAACCTGCTGGAGAGGTGTTTAATGAATCGGAATTTTGTACGCATTGGGAAATGGTTTGTGAAGCCTTATGAGAAGGATGAAAAACCTATAAACAAAAGGTAGGATGTTTTATTTTGCTGTATTAAAGAAGTTGTAGAGTTTGTTTAAGCTTGATGCTAGAAGAAACATTTAATTAAGAGCACTCTACTTATGGTTTATTTGGGAACCTGGGTCTCTGCTCTTTCCTGTTTTTCTACTTTCTGGAGTTCTTCAAAACATCCTTATGATGAAAGGAAGTAATACTAAAGGTAGTAGGCACTCTGTTCGGTACTGGTACTCATATACAGACCACAGATAACAAGGATGTTGGAAAAGAAGCTAGAGTCTTCTAGAAAGGAAGAAAAGGATAACTGTTTGAAGAAATACCTGCTCCAGACTTGCCAGTAGAGTGACTGGAACTAATTCTGGTTGTCAGTACTAAGAAGGACTCATTCTTTGAGCAAGCAGGATCTGGGGAGCTATTTACAGGCACCACATGAGGTTTGGATAAATTGCATCTTTTGGGAGGTGTTAAGAGAGTCTGAAACGTCAACTCCTGGTCAGAAAGAAGATTGTCTGGGAACACTGGTGTTAAAAGAATACGTATGGCCTCCACATTGAGGAGGAGGAGGAGTGCGAGAAGAGAATTTTTGATCTAAATTGGAAGGACTTCGTCTCATGGTTCTAACATGGTTTGACACGGTCTATGTTGCCTAGCAATAAATAATGAAATGAATAAAAACTAGGTTAGCTGGAACAAGTTTAATCGCTGTTCCCAAATCAGCTTTTAAAATCCAAAGTAATTTAAAGCTTAGATGATGGGGTTTTTTTTGTGTGTGGCATGTGTGTGTATATGTGTGTGTTAAATCTTGCATGCAGGAAACTGAGATCAGTGGCTTTGCTTTTTGAGTGTGGAGTTAGCCATTGCTGGCATCTTCTGCAATAAATTTAAACCTGAATGAAAAATCAGAGCTGTTTGGGAGCAAAGGAATCGGAAGTATGTGTTTGTGTTTGTTTCTGTTAGTAGTTGTGAACTGCTACTTTTAATTTATGTATAAACTTGTCCTTTAGTTCTAGGCATCTCTTTCCCCACCCTGGTCAGGGCAAATGTTTCCTCTCTGGGGTGTCCTTGTCCGTCCATTTCTTGTGTGTGTTGTTGCTGTAAATCAATAGTAAAGAGTTTACTTTTAACTATTTAGGCCAATATTGTCTTGGCACAGTCTGGGCTTTCCTCATTTGAGGAACTGGTTTTCCAAATTGCCGTTTGAAGCTACCATTAGTTATGTCATGGCATCTCTTACAGTAATTCTATAAAGCTCTCTACAGCAGCTGGAAAAGCTGATGAAAGCTTTTAAAATAAAATAGCAGTGTTTGTTTAATTTGGAGACTCTGATTCTTTTTTTAAGAAGGTCAGAAGATCAGCATGCTTGATGAAAATAACTGAAGGAACTGTGTGCTTACCCATACAGCAACTTCATCATAAGTAGTCCAGATATACTGGAAAAATATATAGAAAGTTTTACACACATTTGTGTAAAACAATTTATTTGTAGAGAAATCTCAATGTTTTGTACCAGATAGTTCAATACCATGTGATGCTATGAATACTGGTTTTTATGGAATGAAGTGAGGGGAATGGTTAACAGATGTGCATACTGTTGGCGTATTTGTCTCATCCCTTCTAGGAATATCTATAATTTGGATAATCTGTACTCTCTGGAGAATTATTCAGGGGTATCAGTTCAGGCCTCTTCACCCAGCAACTTCTGTGGGAGAAACCTAAATGATGGAAATAAGTGCTCTGTGATACCACCTCTGTACCTAGAAAATGTCTCACTGAGCAGGAAACGTCAAGTGGAATGTTCTGAGTGGATTTTGGTCTCTTGTGTAAATTGGAATACTCTTCTAGTCAAAACAGACGCTTCTCTCCTATCCAAGGTTAAGTGTGACTCTGCAGCAAAGCGTGAGGCCCTAACTCAACGTAGAAGGACTTGCAGCCTGTCTAGAAAATGCTCTAAATGTTGCATGCAGGATGCTACTATGTTTCTTACCAGACAACTAGTATTAAGGTTTCTTTTTTGTTAGTTCTAGACAACTTTTTGTGTATTTTTTTTCTCTCGGGATCCATTCAATCAGTAAGACCTATACTAAGTTTATCTTTTTTGTAGGTCTGGCTGACTTAAAAACCAAAACAAACCACCACCAACCCCTCCCCAAAGCCATTCTTCTCTCCATTATTACGGATACATGTATCTTAAGAATCAGAGCAGTTTTGGAGCTATATTTTTGTCTTTTGGACGTTTGCACCATCTTTTGAGTAACAGGAATAGTAATATTCATAATGCTGATCTCAAAAGGGTATCATACTAACTTCTTGATGTAGGAAGAATAAAGTCCTTTTCAGAAGACTTTGTTTCTTCCTCTGTTAGAAATATATAGATCTCTCAAAAAAAGTAGTGCTTCTCCTCTGTTAAAGCGGCCACAGATCAATGTGGCAGGTGTTGCATCTGTCATATGCAATAAAGCATTTCTGTTCAGGAAGGTGGTAATTACCTCTCTGTATTGCCTGTGTTGGTTAAATGTATATGTCACTCTTAAGGAAGAAGAATGTTACCCATGACAGTGTTGGTGTATTTTTATTCATCCTTTTCTTCAAGAAGACACTGAATAGTGGGAGAAGTATAGGAAGAAATTGCGTGTACCCCAAAATAGGAAAGCTTTGCCCCACTCCCTGGTATCCCTGCATGATTGTTGTCTTGCTCTGTTTTCAGACCATGTTAAGGTTATCTTTAGTGCCTGCTTCCATCCCATATTGCTGTGTATGCTTTGCTTTCTTTGGGACTTTTCTTTGTGTTAACCTCAGAAACCCAGAGATAAAATTCATGTGCCTGTATCATTTAAAGGCACTTCATGTACTGGGGATATGAAATCTGCTACCAGTCTGCTTCAGATCATGGTTTATCCTGCCCTGCGCTTCGGGGTTTGGCTGGCCACTGTATCAACTCGTTCTCTGTGTGTTGTAACTACAGGTTTCAGTAAGGTTGGTTGTTCTCACCAGCAGTCTTTAGTTTTAAAGGCATTAAAGAGTGAGTAGTCAGCGCTCTTGATGGTGGAGGTAACTTCTTAACATGTGCTTAACAGGAGCTGTGGTTGAGTGACGTGCGGGACTTCAGTGCCACTTTTTCACTTTCCTTCTCTTTGAAGGATATGCAGATAGAGTTATTTCTTTCATTGGAAGCTGATCCCATCTGGATTTTTCAGAGTTCTGTTTGAAAGCATGTGGCTCCAGAAAATGAGATTTGCTGTTATCTGGTGTCCCAACAATAGCAGTCAGTAGTGTTGCGCTTTTCGTATGGATGTGATAGCACAACGGGCATAAGGCTGTGTGAGTTCTAATAGGTGTTTGGCTGTGATGACCGATCCGCAGACAACCCTGGCTTCCTGTCTGTTGCTCTGTTGATTCTCCTCCTTGTATAAGGTTATATTAGAAAAAAGTGCATTTCATCATTGTGTTGCATACATTTTAATTTTTAAAGGACAGTCCTTAATGTTCATAATCTGGTGCCACTGTGACATGTGAACAGATGATCAAGAAAGTAAGAATTAAGTAGTTTTAAGTGTTCATAATTTAATTATGTTTAATGAGGCGACTCCTAAAACAAACAAACAAGCTTATTAAACTAACCTCACATTATTGTTTAATGTCTCTTAAAAAATTTTGCTGTGCAAGAAGTAAAAACCTCGGCTGTTTGCATTATGCCGTCACACGCTGCGTGTTGACAAGGCTGCAAGGTAATAACCGTGACCTGCTCTTCCTTCCCTCCCCCTGCTTCTCCCCAGTCTAAAACCAGCATTGAGAAAAGTGAGACCGTCATGTATTTGGTGATATTTGATCTGTTAGAACAAGTCACGATTGCCATGCCTGAGGAAACTGTCTGAGGTTTTCAAGCATGCTAGTCCCACTTCTGTTTATAGAGAGGACAGGAATGGAGTAGCTGACTCCCTGAAGTGCATGTGGTGGGTTTTTGTTGTTGTTCATTTGTAAGTAGGCGATTTTCTGTTTTCAGAAATGGATGATGGGAGGTCAATAGGTGAGCAACAGTAGAATAAAAGACTAAAGAGAAGGTTTTGCTAATGGTCTTAGTTGTAATGAAGCAGGAAAAAAAAATAATTGCATTTGTATTTGTCACAACCTTTTTCAATCACTGAAAGCAAGGTAGATTACAGAAGCTCAATAGCGTGGTTTAAATGACTGAATATTAAATTACAAAGTTTGACAAATAGGAATGTTTTTCTCTTATCTCCTTTCCAACCTGTTGTGCTGTTATTGCTGCATTCAGAAGTATGGTTGTGTATGCTTTATTCAAAAATCCACCCTATAAATGCGTGAGACGGAGACTGCTATCTGCTGCATGCAACTGTCTGTCTGCCGTTCCTGCTTAGATGACTCAAATAGCAGCCTTTGGATGGGACTTCTCCTCTTGCCAACTGGATGATAAAATAGTAGTGTATACCAGGAATAAATATGATTAGGAAACATGTCAGATCAAACACTATTTTAGATGCAGTTCCTTAATGAAGGTAGAATCTGACGCTCCTAATGAAACAAAAGTATGAAGTGCTTACATGGAGGATATCTCCTGAAGTTTTGGTAATAAGCGCAACTTGCTAAACTTTAACAGAATTGAAATACCAGTAAGCAAATAATTGAGTAATCCTAATTTTGTCAGAGGATCTGATAGACAACTGAAAATTGAGAATACTAAAAGCTACTATGTTACTTGTATGATTGCTTCCCCCCCTCCTTGTAAATTTGAAATAATATAATTGCAGTAGGTGGCAAACAAGAACTTGGGTCTTGAGTTCACTTTAAAAAACAAAATGCAAAAAACCACCAGAAAAAAAACCACCCCACACCCAAAACAAATAATAAAAAAACCCCAAACCCCCCCCCAAAAAACCAAAAACCCGCTTGGAGAATCATAAGTGATAAGCTTGTCATAGCTTACAAAATAAAACTTGCTGCACAGGTTTCACGCAGGTTTCACAGGTAATGGCGTTTAACATTAGTCTGTGTAAAGGATTTTATAATCCCAGCCCACCGTTCTTTTATTTTTTCATGGAAATACTATTGTAGCTACCTGGTGTAAATAATAAGTATATGACTTCATGAGAAATGACTGCTGAAAAGTATTCTAGATATAGTTTTGATTTTGTTATAAACCTTTGTACATATAGTTATTTCGATTTGAAGGTGTGCATATCGTAGTTCTGAATATATGACTCTTTTTCTCTTTACCTCATCTTGCTGGGAGGAAGAAGTCAAACGAGCCACACAGAATGTGATTCCTGAGTTTGGTGCAATTGTGTTGGCAGATCTGCAGCCTTGAATGGCCACAGATGCGGTGGAGGGGAGTGATTTTTTTTTTTTTTTTTTTTTTTTCCCCTCTCCTCAGTTGGGCCATGGAAATGATCTTGCTGCCTACTTTAGATATGTTTGTATTGATAATGTAGCAGCATGGACGGGATCAGCTGTTGTCTGTTTGGTCTTCACAGCCCTTAAGACAAAGAGAATGCTATGCTTTCGGTCCTGAGCCCACATTTCTGCCTTGTCCTCCTGTTTGACTACCTTTTTTCCCTATTTCCCATGGGTCCTCTTTCTCTAGGAAAGGAGTAGTTTGCTTCTTCATCCCTCTAGAATGGTGCTGTGAATTCTTATGGAACAGAATGAGGAGATTTCTGGGTGCTAAAGCTCAAAACCCTCTTCATATTTGAGAGAGTTAGCTATGTAAGAATAACATGTAGCCACAGATTTTGTGTTTATTTCTGTATCTTTAATTTGAACCCTTAATAGCTGAAATTACAGGGCTCTTCCTTGATACAGTTGGAATGTTTTCTATTAAGTCTGCTCAACTCTTTTTGCAGTGTAAAATTCCTCCCTATGTTAATCTTTAAATCAAACAATGTCAACATTTTTTTTACAACAGCTCTAATGAGGCTGTTCTGGCATCATGTACCAGCAGGAGAGCAGGTGATGTTTTTCCTTTTACTGTAGACAGCTGGAATTGGAAGCTGCTGTAAGTAGGACAGTGCAGGATAAACAGCAGGAGCTGAGAGCATTGATCACATGATTGTCTCTTTGGAATATTGGGTTGCTACAGAGACTACAAGCAGGCAAATTTAGCACTTTACATCACAAAGCAGTTTTCCCTTATTTAGCTTAAGTTACAGTGGTAGTTGGTTCATCAGGAAAAATGAAAAAAATATACGGCTCTTGGTTTTTACCTTTCAGCAATAAATCTATGCTCTTTTTGCTCACTGCACAATAAGAGAATACAAAACCTGTACAGATACTTCAGATTTTGTTACATGAAAATTTTATAATGCATTTCAATTTTGAACTTTGAAAAAATCTGGCTTAACAAGGCACTTGTAAATGTTTCAGAATGGGAAAGAGCATTACATAGAAAGCTGTCCTTGAAATAGAGTAACGTCTAGCTATTCTCCATTTTCCAAATATGTTCTGGATTCTTATTCTTTATAGCACACGTACTTCGTTGTGAATGCCCAAGTTCAGATAATTGAGATTTGCATCCTCAATAATTAAAGGATGCTGAAGTATAAGATGACAGCTTTATTAGTCTCATTTAAGTTCTGAAATACAGGAACATGAGCAAACTCTTTTTAGTATTGCTTATAATTGTTGTATCTGGAGAAATATGTACTTTTTATCTATGTGTGTATATATAAACCTCTGGTTGCATTCTGAAAAAGTTTTGCTTCTTTGTAAGATGTCATGCTACAGCTTTAGTAGTGTATGAAAACAAAATATTTTTTTTTTTATTTCAACCTTGCCTTTATTGTGCTGAAGCTAAGCTTGTTAATAATGAAGTTAATCTGAAAATGTGGATGTCTTTAGGGTGAATATGACTTATTTGGGAATACAGGTCAATTACTACATTTGTATTTGTTTTAGTGCATGTAACTTGGTTATGGAATAAATGTTTTTTAACTCACAGGTCTAAAATAAAAATGTCCTCAGCTATATGAAATATATTTTGGAGAGCCTTTTGACAGTAGTCATTAATGATGTGCTTTGAACTGGAAGTTTTTTCTACTTTGCTATTAGCTATGTTTTTTGCTTTTGTGTTATCATCAAAATCAGCTTTCTGCTGTATTTACCTTTGTGACCATAGGGAGTTACTCAGAGATGCTTAGAAAAACATCTGCTGTTACATCTTTTTGTCAGTAGTTGGAGAAGCATCTGTATTTCGAGATCGTAGTACTTCATGTTACGACAGCCAGTATGTAATTTGCTAGAAAATGTAGATATGTGTTTGTTTAGATTTCTTTGTGCTTTCACGTTAAGGATATTAATGCCGCTGTCTGCTTGAAGTGCAGCCCTTGTGATGAGGGTGATACAAACTCTGATGTTGTAGGGGAACTTGTAGCCAAGGGCAAGAAAGGCATGTTTGTGAATCGATTACCGACGATTCCAACTCTTATCACAGGAGGCAGTACTGCAGTGTAGTGGGTATGTACGA
>JAAGAY010148594.1:273024-288017 GCA_011801015.1 Ardeotis arabs | reverse complement strand
AGAGTTGGGGCTGTTCAGCCTGGAGAAGAGGAGGCTCCAGGGAGACCTGATAGCGGTCTTCCAGTACCTCAAGGGGGCCTACAAGAAAGATGGGGGGAGACTGTTCAGTAGGGCCTGTTGTGATAGGACAAGGGGTAATGGTTTCAAAACAGAGGGAGGTAGATTTAGATTGGATATTAGAAAAATTTTTTTTCACCATGAGAGTTGTAGAACACTGGAACAGGTTGCCCAGAGAGGTGGTGGAAGCCCCATCCCTGGAAACTTTCAAGGCCAGGCTGGATGGGGCTCTGAGCAACCTGATCTAGTGGGGGATGTCCCTGTTCCTTGCAGGGGGGTTGGACTAGATGACCTTTGAAGGTCCCTTCCAACCCTAACCGTTCTATGATTCTATGATTCTATGATATTTAACCGATAAGTCTTCAAAATGTCTACTGGGAGCAATGGGACAATTTCATTTCTGTAACACTTAAGATTAATTATTCCTAAATAAACAACCCACGTGTTTTACAGAGGATGTTTTCCATGCAAATCTTCTCCTTACTGTAGGTCCAAATCATGATCATAAGTACCACTTGGACTACCATTTTGTTTTATTTATGAATCACACTTTCAAAGCACATCTTCTGATTGTTGTCACTCACCAGGAGACAGCTCACGTGGCAAAGCAGTGTTGTAGTGCATGAACCGTACAGCATGTGCATCTAAGGTACTCCCATTTCTAATGGATGTTAAATACATGGGACCTGACCGAAGCCAGTCCTCTTGAACTGGATGTAAAGTGCTTTTTGCCTTCTCACAACCACTAAGTTTTTCGGTGGATCTGTTTCTAAGGTGCTTCACCCCTTGACAAGGTAGACATGGCCTGAAGCACTGTGAGCTGGAAGAGAGTGCAAACTTGACTCTCCTGGAACAGATGACAAAAATTCTGATGACACAGGCAAAATGAGTATTCAGTGGTTATATATATTCTTGGCTATTAAAGTAATAATTCTGACAATGGCAAATAAAATGACTTTGTTTGAATTCATTTTGCATGCACAATTATGGCTTGTGCCTTCATGTTATGCCTAGATTTGGCAATTTTTTTTTTAAGATGACACTAGATGATCCCTTAGTTATTCTCCTTTTGTGGTTTGTGGTGGGGTTTTTTTTGCATTTATTGACCATTCACGTGCACATATTCTAGTTCACAACTCAATTTTAATTAAAGCTTCTTTACACGAGGTTGGTGACTTCTTTAAATGCTGTTTCCTTCACTACTCAGTCTCCCAAGCCTTCCTGAGTCTTCCTTTAGTTTTAACAGTGGTCTTCACTTCATACAAATCTATTGTCTTGCCTATAAGAACTGTTCATTTATTCATAAGGTGCCATCAGTAGAGATGGAGCAAAAAAGGACAACCTGAAAGTCATCCTGAAACAGCACCAACAGATAACAAGTTGGGACAGCCCATTATTTTATTACCTAGAGCCATATGTCAAGGAGTAACAAAGAAATCACAACAATATACTGAAGTGCTGTTGTGTATAGAGTCTGAGAGCAATCTACTGAATAGCAAACCTTGAATAATAAGAATTAGTCCTCTGAGTATTTAATCTCAAAAGATGATGGAAAATAGAAAGCAAAAAACCTCTGCAAATTAGAACGGTTTTATAATTTTGTCTCTGTATGCATTTCGCAAGGCTAGCTACAGCCAAGAGTTTTTTAATCTTCTCCCTGAAGGATACTTTGAAAATTTACCAAATAAGCATCATGCTGTCGTAGGAGGGAAAAAAGTCTTCATGTGGGGGGGGCTGGGGAGTGGGCAGGTGGAAGAAAGGCATTGCAGAATCAAGCTACAATGAACAATGTTAGCGTTACCATGTGTGCATATCGCAAACAACTAGGAGATCAGACAGTAATCAACAGTAACACTGTAAACCGCAGCCTAGGCTTCTACTGGCTCATAGTTGTTTAGGAGTATAAATGTATAAAGTTGAATGATAATTTTCTTTATAGCTTAATAAATATGCCTAATATCCTTTCCCTTACTGTATCCTGTCAACGTCCACACTAAGACATGTGCATGCACGGACTTATATCTACTTGTGTAACCTGATTGTACTTGAAACCAACTCCTTCTAGAACATCCTCCCTGCTGCATCAAGGCTACCAGTATAGTTTCAGCCCTTTATACATCTCAGATGGACTCACAGAGCCTACTCTTTTGCTCAGCAGGAAGTCTTCAGGAAAGGTTCTCAAGCAGGGTTTAACAGCATCTTAAGAGTTTATTTGGAGTTTATTTTTTCCCTTGTCAGGGTAACAATTTTGTGGCAGACATAGCCAAGAACTTGAGACTGCCTATCTCTGTCTTAGTCCTGGTACCCAGCGCTTGAGGCATCTGCGATCCTCAGAGGCCCAACAGCAGTTCCTGCAGCAGGCTGCCTCATGCGGCTTGTAAAACAAAAGGAGTTTCTCTGAGCAAGCTTATATCTGCATTAACAACACTTGATTCTAGGTAGTTGCAGTGCACCAACAATTCAAACTAAAAGAATAACAGTGGCTGAGCAGAACAAACTTCCAACTGTGAAGCAATTATAGTGCTGTTGAATGTCTGATTGCCTGTGTGTGGTCCCTTCGGTTCCCTGATGTGGTGCGCTTGTAGTTTTGCAATTGGATAAAATAGATTGGAATGAGTGCTGTCATACAGAACTGCCAGCTGTTCCACTGTTAATAAAGACACTATTTAGCTATTAATACATCCCATTCTTCTCTGCTGTGCTTATTCAAACAAACAATCTTTGTCTGTAAAGAGTGTGTGACTGCACCTGTTCTGGATTCGGGAATCCACGGCCTGTGAGAGACCCCTTGACACTCTTCAATAACAATGCTAGCTTCCAGCCAGAGCTCCATACAAAGACCAGACAGAATGGGCTTGCTTTTCAAACAGATTCAGCAGACAAGGTTCTAAAAATATACAGGATTTGGAGTAAGCTTCCTACTGCTTGTGCTTATGCCTTTATTTATTAAACCAGCTAGTTCACTTTTAGTATGGGGACCCTTTATCTGCACTCAAGTTTTGACTTTTAGTACTTCATAGGAAAAGAAAAAGTCCTAAAATAAGTAGAACTTGAGGGGATTGCTTAGGTCATCCTTTGTATTTGATTTTACTGGACAGTCAATCTTGATCCTTTGCATTCTGACAGAATGGAAGAAAGGGGCCAAGTCTTCTTCTGGTATAGGACCGTTGCAGCCAGCTGACTTTCATGAAAAGACATTTATTTTTAGAATATATGGAATATTTTCCATCTATGTAGACTTCCTAGGAAATGTATTTTGTTGAGTTGGTAACAGAATACTGATGCTAAACCTGGCTTTAAACAAAAATCCATACTGGAATAGCCCTAGAGAAGTAATTTCATAAATTTGCAGTGATACATGGCTGGTGCTTTTTTAATAAGCCTAGATGCTAGAAGGAGATAAAGGTCGCAGGTAGCTTGTGATGATACCAGGTCCTTCATTTGGCTCCACTAACGACTTGCAATATGAATTTGAGGAAGTCTTTTCTTTTTTTCTCCATAGAAAAATGTTGCTGTTATCATCAAGTTCAAATGTGGGAAAAGTTCACCATAACTGCCAGTGGTGGTTACCAACATTATAGATAGCAAGTACATTTCTCTAGTCTTCTGCATTGATTTGAGCCAGTGATAAATACTCTGAAAATCCCTTTCCTTCTTTAGACAGTAAGCCTGGAATAGAGTGAGAAGCTATCTCCCTAATATAATCCCATTTCTAAAGCTAATTTGTAGCATATTAAAACAAATGGCTCTATTAATTTTAATTAATGAGTAATGATGCATAGTGTAATAACTGCAGACTAAATACCAGTCCAGACCTTGGATCAATGACTGGCTGTGACAAAGGGTGTGAAAGAACTGCTTCTTGGCCTTATGTAATGTCTTCAAGCTGGGGAAAAAAACCCTGGTGTTAAAAGTCAGTGCTGATTACTTTAGAGGACACTGATTAAGGGTTTTTTTTTTTAATAATCTAAGTTGATTAAGTAAAATACCGGTACAGAGATACTATTCATTGATTGTACATTTTGTTTAAGTTCAGGGCTAAGTTTTAAATACCAACTTTGATAGATTAATCCCCTGAGAAACCCAAATATTACTACTTTCCAGGCAAGCAAATAACCAAAGTGAATGCTGGGATGCCAGCATTCTTGGGATGCCAAGAAAAATAAAACGTTTTCAAATTCACTTTTAACTAAAGTTTCAAGTTCACAGAAAGAAGGAAAATTTATTTATACTTGCCTAAATAATTCTGATGTTTTCACATGGTGATTGCATATTGTTTTAAGATGTTGAAAAGCTACATAAAAAAAAATACAGTTAATAACAAACAGTAAGAATTTAGCTCCAGTACTTACCTGCTAATTGTCAGCAAAAATAATCTACAAACCCTGAAACCCCTAGCTCTGGCAAGAACTTGATTTATTCTCTAGAATTATCCACTGCCTAACCAGGCAAGCTATT
Organism: Ardeotis arabs; assembly: GCA_011801015.1. Lineage (NCBI taxonomy): Eukaryota > Metazoa > Chordata > Aves > Otidiformes > Otididae > Ardeotis > Ardeotis arabs. The sequence continues at coordinate 283,502 of JAAGAY010148594.1, read as the reverse complement.
AAGATGACTACTAGTAAAAAGCTGTTTCTTTGAACTCATTCTTTGTCCTGATTTCATTTCCTGCTGCAAATTTTGGAGGTTCTGTGCTTGCAAGATGGTTATGAGGGCTTGGGAAGAGCGGGCACAGCTCTGACTGGTTCTATGCTTGGTGCTCATGGAGTGGGCTGCAGCTGCAGCTCCTGACTACGCCACACACTTTCTGAATAAACTTGAGAAAAATATCTCATCTCTGGAGTATTGCTCACCGTATCTACCTAAAAGCAATAAGACTTTGTAAAGACAAAACTGTTTATTACTTTCAAGATCTTGCATCCGTCTTCTCTGTTTGGGTGGGAAGCTCTTCTGGTCAGATGCTGTTCCTTACTTTGGGCACCTGTAATGCTAAGTGTAATGAACACATGTTTACTTTGGTCCTCCTCAGTGTTAGTACAAATAAATAGATAATAAAATAGGCGATGAAATGGCCTTCATGCCAAACTGTGATTCTTTTTTTTTTTTTTTTCAGAATAAATATAGCAAATATAATTCAAAAATTATTTGCTTAGGTAATTGTTTTGTTGTTGGGCTCAAATCTTTTTTAACTCTCTGGGAAAATAAAAACAGCAAATGCAATATTTTGTGGGCTGCACGAAAGAAAAAGAGAGAAGAAAGAAGGAGGTGAACTAAAAGAGCTAAATATAAATATAAATACAAATATAAAACATGATCTTACTTTTCCTGCTGAGGAAAGAAAGCACTTGAATTTGTCCATCCGGTGTAATTTGTTTTAACATTCCACTATTTACAAATATAACATATCAGCTCAGTTGTTGTGGTTTGCAATATTAATGTGCTTTTTTTTTTTTGTTAAACTAGGCCAGTGAGTATTTAAACAAAGGCATTTTGTAATACGAATAAACAGAGAACAAAATGAAAGGAATCCATGCTGATGACTTCTGAAGGTTACATTAAACACATTTATTCTTAGTTGCAGATTGCACTTATGTGTGAGTCTCGCAGTATAACTCTAGGCTCAGTTCTGCTCTTGTTAATCAGTTTTACTCCAATGTAAATGCTTTGACTTCTTGGAGTTACTCCTAATCCATAGCAATGTAAGCAGGAAGAGATCAAGCCATTAATGTTTTTCCTGTACCTGTAACTTGTCAAAAGATAACAGCTGAAGAATATTACAATATCTAAAGGACTGAAGCAAATATTTGTAAATGTTAATATCTTGAGAGAAAATGAGATTTTACTTTTCCTAGAGGCATTTGTTTGTAACATTGACACATAATAATAAAACCCAGAGCGAATGATAAAATGTCATTTACAAATTCTGACTTTCTGAATTTTTTTATAGAATTGGCACTGAGATGATAGACAAACCACCCACCACAAAACATCTGGGATTAATCTTTAAAAAGGATCTAAACCTGCTCCAGCTATTGCCATTGCAAAATGTTTGATTACCTTGAAAGTGAGCAGGAATGGACCTCGACTCAGTGTTTTCCTTTTAATGTTAGCCCTACTAGAATATTTTCAGAGGACCTCAGTGTATTTTATTGTATGCACTTAGCTAAATTGCACGGCATCAAGCTTTGTGTCTTCACACTACATTGCTCGGGGCCCAATGAATGACTCCAGAATAACAAAACAGGACAAAATACAATACAGTGAAGTTGAATTCCAGCAGGAAAACAATTTTATGATATAACCGTGGGTAAAATACAATTTCATTTGTGATTAACTGAGCCTTTTCACTCGATGCAGGATGGTCTTTTGTGGAATGTGAGAAAAGGAGAATGTGAAGATACCCCCTGGGTTTTTAGTGACGTGAAGTTCAACATTTTAATGGCAGAACCCCCATATTAACAGCAAGAATTTCAAACCACACATTGATATGGGAGGTGAGATAGAGAGTCATATAAACAGTTGTAATCTCAGCCTGCGTTCCTATATAATCAAGTCCTCTGTTTCTTCTGACCTCAATTCAGGAATGCATCCATACTCTTTAATCTCTCTTGCTGCAACTGCCTCTTCAGTCATATCTCGAGCTGACTAAACTACTCACCATGTGCAATTTATCAGATCTGCTGAGGGGATTTTTTTTTTTAAAGAGTTTGGTGACTGAGAAGCCAGCCAGCAATTTCTAAAAGTGACCCAAGCATTTATGAATTTAATTCAAGACCTCATGATTCTGGTCTCTAAGTGCTCATATCACATTTAGAAACAGTACCTATACTTTTACCCCATTTTATTCCTCACTTCATGGTAGCACTTGAGTGCAAAGCTTAGTTTTTATTAATTTGTCTGCTTTTCATAATTTGTTGACAATCTGTGCCTTTAATACCTATAAAATTGGAGAAGGTGTTACAAACTGTTCATGTATGGTATGCCTTTGAGACTCTTACTTGCTACATCTGTGCTTAGTCACCTAATTTCTGTGATATGATTTTTAAAATCCTTTGAAATTGGAGTAAGTTCCAGCAGAAATCACTAGGGTTTGCATTTCCCAGGTAGAGGATTGGGATTATTTGACAGAAAAAGAGAAATACTTAAAAAATACAGGTGAAAAAAATGCTAAGAAAATCTTTTCCTGTACTCTGTTCGTGTCTTCCTGTTGGCTGCTTTCCTGGAACCTAGTTTTGAAATACATGAGCTCCTTACAGGTCAAGAGAGAGAGGAAGATATAAGTCTGATTTATTTGCTGTCTAGCAGACTTTACTTTCAATTTTCCCTTGTCACATTTCCAATGAGTAATTGGGCACCCTAAATATAGGATGGCCAGCTAGGCACTTTCAGCATCTGTACACTTGCTTGTCTGATAAAGATGAAGTTCACGCCTAAATGTTCTTCCTTGTGCACTTATATCAGATGTATACTGTCAAAAATTTCTACCTAAGATCTCATGCACAATAATAATAATGATTATTGTTATTGCTATTATTTTAAAGAAAAATGTAGTAGAAAAATGACCAAAAGATATCCCAAGCATTCCAGTCCAAGTTCGATTTCATAAGTCTCTGTGTTAGGTCAGTTCTGCCATTTGTGTAGTTTGAACTTTATCAATTTTTCTCTACCAATGAGCAAGCACTTTCGCCTCTTTCTTGCTATCTCTCTATCAACCAAATACTGTGAGGTTCAATACTCAAACAGACTTTCAATCCCACCACAGACCTTTAACTTATGTATTAAGAAAACTAGAAAAAAACACAAACAAATGCAATAGTACATGTATTTACTTTGTGATTTTGAGGCTTTTGGCTTTTCCTTCCACTTTTTCAATTTCTTTTTTTTCTACCTCTCCACTCATAACTTCTCCTTCTCCTTTGCATTCCGATGTTTCCCGTTCTTTTTATTACATTTTGCTGGCACTGTTTTCATTTCAGTTCTTCATGAGTTCACTCTGCACCCATTTAATGCCATTACCCGCGCTAGGACAGAATACAGCTGCAAACTCCAGTCAGCTCCTCTTTCCTAATTCCTTCAGAGTTTCCTTCCTCCCTCCCTGTCTCCCTTCTTCCACATCGCATCACATCTCCCCTCCCACCACTCTGTGCTCTCTGATTTCTCTTTCTTACAACACAATGGATCCTTTCATTTCCATCTCTGCTTCCTGCTTCTTGTGACTACCTGTCTTTCTGAAATACTCACTCAGGAGACAGTGGAAGAATGACAAAACTTGATGGAAACAGCATGCTAAATATATATATATATATATATCAGGCAGTGCACTGGAAGATGGATTTAATCTGTACATTTTCTATCGATCTATGTAGAACAATTGCATTTTTTTGACTACTGCTGTTGTGATATTTACATCACATAGGAATGCAGAAGAGAACAGCACATAACATCAGGCTCTGTTAGTTATACAGCTGTTGCAGCACCCTCTAGAATGGACTGTATTCAAGAAAATGTGATGCTGAAGAATCAAAATTCTTTGATAGCTAGTAACTTTGTATTTTGTTCAACATTTGCATGTTTCTGCCAAACCAAGGAGCTTCTTTATCTTGTGCTATACTGGTACCAAATTGCTTCCATTTGTAACTCACTCATATGAGGCAAAAGATTTTAAATATGTTTGACAAGACAACTTCTTTAGCAAAGTCATTAAGATAAGAGACCTCTGCAGGGGTAGAAGTTATTCAGACTATACACAACATCTCTTGTGTGTGTGTACCACAATTTTTCTCTTCTTTACTCTATCTCTCCTTCCCTTTCTTTCCCTCCACTCCTTTTTTGGGAGGAGGGGGGTGCTTGGATGAGTAGAGGAAGATGTTCCTTCAACTAAACGCAATACAATGCAACAAATCAACACATTGCCACAAGTAATGTATGCCTCTGTCAGTGTGCAATGTGGTTCCACTCATGGGGTTATAGAACACTGAAAATGGAAATGTAGCCTAAGGAAAAGTTTTGCTTTCTAAGCTCAAAGTAATCTCAGAGACAATGGATATTAAAAAGATAACATACTACTTCCTTTAGAAAAAGACAAGCAAAAGTAGAAGACATGAAGTCACTGGGCAACCTATGTAGCAGAAATAGGTAGGTTAAAAAGCTGAACATAATACTCGAAGGCAGAAAAAGCAATGCTGCTGCCATTATCTTACTGATTTTTTTTTGTGTTGCGATACAGGCCAGCAGCATTTGCCACAGTTGTGTTTAGAGCTGTTAAAAAAAAAAAAGGAAAGGAAAAAGAATAGAGGACTGAAAAGACCTTCTTTTTTTCTCCTCTTTTTAGTCTGCAAAGAGGTGAAAAAACAGACCACAGATATAGGGAAAACTGTACTTTTTCTCCCCTTATTCTAGGCTCAAGTAACACACATTTATGTAACCTGAACTAACAGTTCTCCAAATCTATTTTGTGATCAAGGGACCATAGCTCCTTGTTAATTTTTCCAACTTAAAAGAATTGTTAATATCCAAGATCTGCAGAAAACTGTTGGGTAAATATTACCTTCCCAGATTTTGGTTTGTTGAATAGGACTGTTTTTCTAGATTGTAAAATATTTGTAGGGTATACTTTTCTTTCACTTGTCCCATTAAAGAACTAGTACTCAGAGAGATGCTCTAAGGTAAGAAGTAACAATAAAAACAATGTTGTATTCCACAGATCCACTGGGAGGATTGTCTATATTGTCTGTCCTACTCGCAGACTAACTCCCACCAGTGAAATTTTTGTACTGAATGTAATATAAAAATAAATTTGCAATAACTAGTAAAGATTTATTAAAGAAACTAGCATGTACATTTACAGCATACAACAGTATGCAGGATACAGCTGATTCTCTCTGTACAGCTGGTTCTCTCTGTACTTGGAACAGGTACTATCTCAGAAGTACAATCATTTTTAGTATGTGTTGTCTTTTCCAATAGCTACCTCTGTAAGTCTGATCTCTCTCACGTCAACACTCTATACTCATTGAACCCACCATCTGTAAAATGCCAATTTGAAATGCTTTTCCTCCAGTTACGCTAATAAAAGAGGTGCTACCAAATTCAGCACTGGCATAAATCTGAAGCAGCTAGCAGGAGCATGACTGACCTACTAGTTGAAAATGAGTACAAGCATGCAAACAGCAGGAACAAGCCAACCTGACAAAATGTGGCATAGTGTAGGGGCTCAAGAGTGCTTAAGACATCAGCCTCTTTTAAATGTTTGCCAAGAGTCTGGACACAGAACATAAGTTACAGCTTACCGAGTTCATAACAGACTGGGTTTATTTTGCCACACACTCCAAGAGCTTCTAACTCTCTGTTGCTTCTGAATAGCTCCTGCAACTTATTGCAGTTCAGGGCTCAGGCAGTGAACAAGGTTGAATAATCCTGCTTTTAGCTGTGGGTTTATTTTTTTTCTTTCAGCAGGCCTGAGGCTTGAACCCATGTGACATTTCCCGACAGCTCAGCAGCTCTCCATGTTCAAGTTCACACACGTTAGCTGTGATAACAGGTGACCACGACAACAGGTATGAAGGCTTTAAGCAGCCTTAGTAATTAGATATTAAAAGGGTTGTGTCCATAATTTTAAGTAAATAAGCACTATTGTGTGTGATACTGATACACAATTATAATCAGCTTATTTGGGGATTGGTAGAATTCACCACTTTGTTAGTGTTATAAATTTGTACTGTCACAGATAGGAGTCACACGGCTTGGGGCCTTCTACCTTCACCTATTGTTTTCCCTGTGCTATGATAAATTTTCAGCAATGCTTGATTAAAACTGCCAATTTGTTGGGTATAAAGAAAATCTCTCGACACTACCAGGACTAATTACGTTGTCCTTGCCAAAGGGGTAGTTGAATAATTGCATGCGATTATTGCACAGCTATGGTGCTTTTCATGTCAGTGGCAACGCAATGAAGATTGATTCCCTTTAATTAATCATTCAGAAATAACCCCTCCTATCATTCCTCAAACAGGAACAAACATGTTCCTACATCTTTTTTCCGAAAGGCTCCTGAATGCAATTGGTTCCCTGATGAGATAGCATTGCAGTGCATGTGTGCGTGTCCTAGATAGGAGGGCCTGCTTTGTAATTATTTGGCGATGCGACTCTCCTTATTCTTTCTTCTTGTTCTTGAACGTGCTTTATAATTTTGATAGCCACAAGCACAAAAACACAGGAGAAAATCCTAAGGTTTACTAATTGAACTCCAGACAGTTCATTAGGAAGTCTGTCACCAGCTCTGAACTTATTTATATTTATGTCCTATTTCCCTGCCCTTTTGAATCAAATGGTCTAATGTGATCAGGCTGTATTACATGGTAGTACTCATCATTGCAAGAATATCTTGTCATCATGAAATAGTTAAAAGCCCGTGGGTTACATCCTGTTGTAACTGCTGCTCTCTCTCAATATCTATACGAGTGACAGAAGTTAACCAGCTGTATTTGTTTCTTTTCTGTATCTGTATTTTCTAAAGTCTATAGCATTCATTTATAAGGAAACCGATTCTTTTTTTTTTTCTATATACATATATACAAAAATCTCAGATAAACTAACATGATGATATATTTTAAATGGATCAACCATTCATGATATTTGGTAATGTAGAAAATTTTTTTCCCAACAATGGCATTATAAGTCTTCTTTTGGTATTGCAAAGTTATTTTAGGGACTTTAAGTAACACACATAAAGTGCAGAGGTAAAAAACATTTAGCACCATAATTCATGTCTATTTCTAACTGAGATTTTGCATAATCTGAATAAATCTCATTGTTAAATAAACAATGAACATGTTTTTATATAATTATAAAATATTTCTCTGTCTTACAACTGATAAAAATAGGAGAGAGACTGATAAGCAAAGCTACAGACAACCATACATATGCATCAATTTGAATTGTTCTAACATATTTTATAATTCAATATTTGGAAAAAAAAAGTTTAGCACTTTTGCCATATTATAATATTAGAGTGTCTGTTTGCATCAAAACCTACACACAGGTTGTTTCCATAGTTCTTCTAATCAAAGGTTTATGTTTATGCAAAATTAAAATAGACTACAACAGCTAGGCTGCTATAGAACTACAGGATATGCATAAAAAAAGTCTTTATGCACCTAAGGTATCAAAACCAAGTCATTGTTTTATTGTTTTATTTTACTACCTATGTGTATTGGATACTATTTAGTGCTTTGCCTGTAAGTGTACTCAATGGAAATGACTCCTGCATGTCAGAAGATGAGGAGATAGGATGGAAAGTAGGCTGCAGGTTCATAAAGTTGCAGTCATTTGATTTAGTGGGAGCTGCTGGGATAAAGATGTAAGTCCTGGCCAAAGAACTTTCAGATTCTAGAAGATATTGTTTATAGTGGAATACAGCGAAGTGGGATTTAAAATTGCCCCACTGCCAAATACAATCTGTATACCAATGTAGTCATGGATAAGTCTCCAAACTGCAACTGAAAGCACAAAACAAACATTTTTTTTTCTGTCCTAGGGGAGGTCCCTAATGGGCCTGCTGAATTTAGCAGGCCAAGAACAAATGTCTGCACCTCTGTGCACATTCCTCTCTCAGTCCCTGCCAGGTAAGGGCTAGTTTGGCCAAAGGAGATTTTCAGTTTAATGAAATGTAAATGCAGAGGAGTTTAGAAACTTGGAAACACCCATTAAACCAAAGAAGATAAGAACTTATGCCTTTAGGAACAATAAGGAGAAAAAAAATATCCATACTAGAAAGTGTTAAATTTGTAATTGGAAACAAGTGCTTGGACATTACCCATGTCATGCTAGAAAATAAAACAATGTTTTACCACTGTACTTTCTAGTTTACCAAAGCTTCACTCTAGGGAACCTGTTTAGTAGAAGGAAGGAGACAAATGAGAGGTAGCAGTAAATGCAGATGTTACGAATTCCTGAGATTTAAGAAGCTGAACCATCTATTTAATTCTTGCAAAAGCTAGTTTCTCTATATGCTAATTGTGCATTCATTCTTTAATCTTTATATGTTTAAAGTTTAAAAACACACACAACCTAAAATTTCTCCTGTAGATTGTTGAACATTTGCAACAGACACAGAAAATCACAGTTGGAAATCTGTTAACATTATGAAAAAGTAAATTGGAGCCATGGTAGGAAATAAACTTTGTGTGTAGGGACTTGAGATCTCACCAGAATGCAAGAGAGTATTGTGTACTAAAAGACATTATACTGCCTGTAAACTCTTCTTCTAGAATAGAACCTCAGGTTGGCTACTACATCTGAAAAAACTAATATGAAATCCTCTCCTTTTATGAACCAGGACTTCATATTTTCAACTGGATTTCCTGAGGAATAGTGCCTATGAACAGCCAAATTGCATTAGGTCAAAATAGAAATTTTTTTTATTTTTATTTTTTTTTTCAGCACAAAGGACTGTCGTACAAGATCCCATTTTCAATTCTTGCCTGCCAAATGGAGGCTTGAGGTAAAATGAAAGCACAAGCAGTTCCATTTAATTAAGTAAACATTTTTGATGGCAAAGAATGAATCTCCCTACAGCTGCTGTGTTTCTTTCAGCAGCATGTTATTGAGACAAATAAGGCAGTAGCCTCAATATAGTGATCTCAGATCACACATATATAAGAGCTGATGCAAATTTCTCTGCAAATTTTCATTTCTGTACAAAGCTCCAAACTGTATTTGCCTTGTACCTGGTTACCAAGATTGCTAGTGCATTTTTAATAATAAAAGTCCAGGTTTGTGACAAAATATTTGCAGACATGTAAGCCAAAGCATTGTAGTAAAAATTGCACCCATTGTTGTAAAATGACAAACAGCCGCTGAAGCTATGCAAGAAGGGTTCTCCCTGCTTTGCATGCTGTTTACAACATAAGGATATATTCCCATGATATTATTACAATCTTTATTACCATAGAATGTGAGTGCTTCATGGTCCCTGTTATAGTTATTCTCATTACTAGCATGAGCAAAATGGAAGAGCCATTTTCTGTATTGTACGTCTGGGGAGCTGTTGTTCAAAAAGATGAGTAACTTGCTTCAGGTCACCTAGTAAAGCTGCTACAGCTCAGGGCTTTGTGCACAGGTCCCAAGTCCTGGACCAGCGCTACAACAGTTTTTCATCTGAGTGGTAAAGGTAGAATTCCTTTGATATGAGAATCTGTCTTCACTGGTTACCTAGAAAATGCCCTCTTCTTTCTTTTTCTAGTCTCACAGATTTTGGAGGCTTTGGCCTGTCAGTGACCTACTATCCACAGAAGGGGCACTGAGTGCCTCTAGCCATGCTGTTCTGACCCACATGGACAGCAAAGTCTTCTGGGCAGAGGAAATGCCTGAAATCAGTATGGGATCATGCAGCCAGGTTATAGCTTAATGACAGTTTAACAAACTGGGTACTCCTTTACCATATAGTCGTTGTGCTATAGCAAGTGCTATGGGGACTCTGAGTATGCTGATCTTTTCCAGCAGAGGTTAGGCAACTGTTGTGGTTTTATTTAGTGAGGGGGGGCCTAAGGTGGAAGCTTCTGTAGCAAACTGCTAGAAGTTGCTCCCCTTTGTTCAGTGGACTCGGCCGGGCCTACGGCAGACCTGCTGCTGGCCAAGGCCGAGCCGATTGGTAGCAGAATGTTCCGTGATAACACCTCTGTGATAACATATTTAAGAAGGGGAAAACAGAAAAAAAAAGGGGAAGAGAAGATGTGAAGAAGCTGAGAGGGGGCAGAGGCACAGAGGGGGAGGCGCAGGCCTCGTGGGCCGCACAGGCCTCACCCTCTGGCCGCTCACCAGGCGGCCGACTGGGCCCAACTCAGCCCAGCCTGGCTGCAAGAAGTGGAGAGGAGATGAGATGGATGATGTGAAGAGATTCTGAGAGGCATCTGCCAGCCTGTTGTGAAGAACTTTTCTTGTGAGAGAAACAGCTGCAGATGCCAAGGTCAGTTCAGAAGGAGGGGGAGGAGTAATGCGGCTCCTGGCCAAGATTCCCCTGCAGCCCGTGGTGATGACCATGGTGGAACAGGTTGCTCCCCTACAGCCCATGGAGGTCCACGGAGGAG